>JBCEWC010022436.1:0-10026 GCA_038996855.1 Solanum aculeatissimum | reverse complement strand
TCCAACACTAAAGCCATTAAAACAGTAGCTTTAGGCCCAAAAAATAAGGGCTTCAAAATAACAAATCCTCCAAAAGATCAACCCCCAAAATTCGAAGCTCAAACACAAAAACATGCATATACATCCGAAGACGCAATAAAGTAATAAGTTCGACTAAGAGGCAAGATTAAACGAAGAACCAAAAGCACTGAGCAGAAAGTGAAGATGAAGGAGATACATACGTAAAATGAGACGACCAGATCTGACGAAGGCCATGTAAAATGTAAATTGCAAGAGGCACCAGACCAGTAGAACACTTGGAAAAAAACAAAATATCCTACCATAGAATATAAAAAAAATATGTATTTAGTGTTACTACTATTAATTAAAAATGGAAAAAAAAACTTCTATGACCCATTTAGTTGTCATGTTTTTTTTTCAAAGACAATAAATACGAAAGTTTATACAATTGACTTTAAAAATAAAAGTAATGATAATTAAAATGGGTTAGAGGGAGTAATAATTTATAGGTTAGCTTTTACATATATTTTTTATTTCTTAATTTGTCTAATTCACTTTAATTTGAATCAATCAGTTCTTTGAGATGTTTTATACATAAAACGTTTCAAACTTAAACTAATTAGATTATTAAATAATTAAATTTTAAAAATTACTATAATATTGATTTTTATAATTAAAAGTAATACGAAATATTATATAAATAAAAAACTGATACTCTAATTGGTATATTCAACCAAGTGGAGTCTTAGATTTCTAAATACTTCTATGAAAATTTTGATACTTTTATAACAATTGACTCTATTGAAAAGTTTAATTTTCAAAATAATAATCAATAAAAGAGATTTTAACATTTATGAATTTAACATTCATCTCAACATTGGCATTTTCACAATTTGCATCTTCAAATATATCAGAGCTCTTGATTGGCCAAGGCAACATCAATCTAACCACCAATTTGTAGAACTTATTATGGAGTTTCGGTAGTATATTTTTATCATACAAGCCCCTGAATGTGAGCCTCTATTTCATTCAGCTCCATCAATACGATATGTAACATCATTATCGATCTTCACATGCATTTCTTTAGATTAAAAATCCAAGATACTTTAAATTTTTTCTCATATGAATGACTTATTCATAAAGCATTGTTGACAAGTCTGTCTCATGCGTTCCATCACTGAGTTTAAACTTCATACATTTTATTTTAGTCTTGTTCAATTAATCCCTTTAAATTTGAAGTGTGTCTCTAAACTTCCGACTTAGCATAAATTCTTTTATAAATTTCGTGAGTCTATACTATTAAAGATTGTTGAATATTATGTTGACTTTTTGTTATTGGGAAATTCCATATGAGTATTTGCTTTTCCAAATAAATTGAAATGGTGAAATTTTATCCTTTATTCGTTTCTTTGACTATTTTTTGAATTTCAAGATTTTGTAAATTTATAATTGAATTTAAAGATGATTTTTAAAAAAATTACGAGCTTCGATTAAATTTTAAATAGTGATTCACATCAAATACTTGTGAAAATAGAAGAAAAAAAAGACGACAAAGCTACCTTGATTATACTCATTAAAATAAAATTGACCCATTTATTCTTTATAATAAATATTTAGCGATGACTTCATTAAAAAAATGAGTTATACAACAATTATAATATAAGAAATAGTAATACACAAGTTTAATATTGTTAATGTGCTAATTTTGAATCCATCGATTTTCTAAGAGTCTTTCACCTTATCATAATCATAACTTTATGTGTTGTTAAAATACGTATATAGTTTTTTTTAGCAAACTATAAGATGAAACGTCAAATTATTTTATTATCAAAAAATATAATCATCAAATTGTTCTAAAGTGATAATGACATAACTGAGTATTGATACGATAATGCTAAGATAATTAAAATATGAAATTATGTTATGGAATAGCTTAGGATTGTGTAACGTGTAACAGTCATTTTGATTTGGTTTTGAAAATTATCAGTTTGATTTGTAGGTTTGCAGACATGCTAAACAATAATAGAACCGTTAAGATATTGACTCATCGGTTATCAATTTATCGTTATTGATTTAATCATCAAGATTTGACCAAACAAAGTTATTAAAAATTGTTTAAATACAAGGTGACAAATCAAATGAACCATGCACATGAGTCGACAAATTGTATCTTGCTTGAAAACAAATACGAACACATAGTAGAATAATCGAGAATTTGAGACAACAAGAAATAAAAGTATCAACAATTCATCAAGAACTTTATATATTTACAAAAAATCTCAAATTAAAGTGATAAAATTATTAAATCGATAAATCAATAATTTTTTTTTCATTTGAATCATCAATTTTGATTCAATTTAAATAATGTATAGAATATGGAAGAAAAGACAATAGTGAATAATGTGAAGCTATGGAGACATAGGAATTATGTGATGAATCCTTCCCCACGTCTACGGATAAACCCGCATTTTCCTTTCTCTGATAAAAATAAAATAAAATAAAATAAATAAATCCTTTGATTTCTCTCTTCGCAAACACTCTAAACGTCGTCTGAAGCTGATGTCGTTGAAGCTCCACCATCAGAATCTTCCTTCCTCTAGGTGATTTATCCCGTATAATTTGCCTCACTTTTCTAGCTTTTCATTAATCATCATCACGTTGTATCGTTAATTGATTCGAAAAGCTTCAACTGCAACTCATTTAAGTTGGATTTTGATGCTAAACCTAAATTAACCCAATAAGGTGCTCCGTGCAGCTGGAAATTCTGCTTGCTCTTATGAACCAAATTCATAAATTTACTGTAACATTGAATAATGAGGAAAACTGACCATTTTTTTGTACTTTGACTCACTGCCATGAGAGGGGCTAGTTTTTAAGGGTCTTTGTGTGTGAATGACTATTATGAGGGTGGAGCTTGTAAGGGTCCAGGGGGTTCATTCGAAGCTCCTTCGTCGGAGACGGTTAAAATTATTATTTTAATGTATATATAATGGATGCTGAGCCCTCTTTGACATGTTCGTATGTCATCTTTGTCATATTTTGAACCTCTTAATGAAAATCTTGGCTCTGCTACGGACTATTATGTAGGGATTTTGTTGTAAAGCAGGAGTTAGTTACTAAACTTATTTATGAATTCTGCTGCATATTGGTTTCTTATATCTGTGCAGGCTGAGATTGAATACACACTCTCTCTCATTTAGTTACAGGAGAACTTGAATAGGTCACTTTATATACTCCAGGTGTGAGCTATAATGAGCTTACGAATAAGCAATTTTTTTTTATTAATAAGTGTTACACTTAGGCTTTCGTTCAAGTTAACAGCAAAGATAGTACAACAGCAACAACATACCTGGTGTGGTCTCACAAGTGGTGTATAGAGAGGGTGGGGTGTACGTAGACCTTACCCCTACCTTTGTGGGGTAGAGAGGCTGGTTCTAAAGGAACCTTGGCTTGAGAAATGAATCTTGACTGGTTTATACAAATGGAGGATATGTGTTCGACACATATCATGGGTTTGAATCCTGAATGGTGAACCAAGTTTGTTATTTAAGTGGAGCAGGGTAGAGGTCTGATGTATTTTTGCCATTATCTGCCGAGTTTCGAAGTTGAGAAAGCGGATTTCTCAATTATCAAGAAAAAGAAAGTCAAATAGTAAGCACCATCCGAACTTGGATTATTCTTCACTTCACCCCTAAAACCTTCCCCTCTATTATTCCTAATTTGGATCGTGGCTAGTGTTTACTAGCTACTTGTGGCACTTCCCTGCATTTATGTTTCTGTAAATAATGAGCTTGAAATCATGACATCTTGAATGACGGGTTTAATTTTGAAGTTTCACTATACAAATCATTATCAATCTGGAACAATGTTCTTGAAAAGATAGAGAAAAACTTGATAAGTTGGAAATGAAAATACCTCTCTCTTGGTGGTAGAATCACTATGTTTAGAAGTGTTCTTGGTGCATCGCCTATCTACACTATGTCACTATTCCTCGCACTGTTCTTGAAGCGTATGGACAAATTAAGGAGAGACTTTCTCTAGAATGGTAACAACATGGTCACTCCTTTGCCCCTGTAAAATGGATGACAGTTATTAAAGACAAGAGAATTGGGGTGTGGGGGTTCGGGTTGGGAATCAAGAACCTGAGTCGTCACAATAGAAGTTTATAATTGAAATGGCACTGGAGATTCAATAAGAAAGATCAAGCACTCTGGTGGAGAACCTTGGTTGGAAAGTTCTCAAAGGAGAATCAATGGTGCACCAAAGTAGCCACAACTCTTCATGACACAGGAGTCTCGAAGCATATAAGAGGGTGCTAAAACAACTTTGAGGCTAATATGGGTATTGTTGGCAATGGAAGGAAAATAAAGTTTTGGGAAGACACTCCTCTGAAAGAGTAATTCTTGAATATTTTTAGAATATCAACTCAGCACAATGTAGTAATTGCAGAATTTTTTTCAACACAAGGGTGGAATCTCTCTCTTAGAAAGAATGTAATGATTGGGAAGTAGAACGAGTATGTCTTTTGCTTCAGCTGCTAAGACATAGCTTTAGAATGCAACAAAGCTGATTCTATTAGATGGAAGGGGCACCCTAAAGGCCTCTTCACAGTCAGAGGCTGTTACAGGAAGCTGGAATCAAGTGACAACAGGGTTTTTTGGCCTTGGGAAAAAATTTGGCTTAGCAAGGCACCTTTGAAGGTTTCCTGCTTCTCTTGGATTGTGGTTAGAGAGGCTTGTCTCACTCATTCCAACCTTCAAAAGAGGAAAATTCAGTTTTGTAGTAGGAGCCCATGTGTGAAGAGCACTTTGAAGATGTTGGCCATCTCTTCTTGCATTATAAAGTTGCTACTCAGCTGAGGAGCATGTTTTATCATCTTACTCATGTCAAAATCCCCTAGGGAGCAATTGCAATGTTGGAACAAAGAAGGGATGTGCAAGAAATCACAAAGGACTTGGAATACCATCCCTCAAGCCATTTGGTGGACCATTCGGTTTGAAAGAAATGACAAAACCTTTGAAGGCCATAGGAGAAATTTACATAGCCTAAAACGAGGATGTCTTATTTTGCTAGCTTTTTGGTGCAACCTGGTTATTGTACAGGAGGTTGATGCAATTTTAGATACAATTGGGGATTTACACGATTTGTTGTTTTGTTGTCTCACACTTGCTTAGTGCAAACATGTATAAAATATTTGATTACCTATCATTTTTTTTTGAAGTTTTAGCCGTTTATCTTGAATGACATCTTGACTTGTTGTTTCCTGACATTGATAAAGTGATCTGATGATTAATACATTGATCCGGAAGTTGAAGATTTATACACTGACCTGAAAGACTGTGTCGATAATAGATACAGAGCATTACTGATCACTGATTTAATAAATGTTTAGCAGAAAAAGTCCTAGTTAATCATCTTATACTATTTAAATTGGAGTTTCTACAATATCTTAGATCCATTGGATCTTCCAATATTAATTTCTTCTTATTGTACATTAACTTTTGGCTGATTGTGTTTCTTTTATTTCAGTTCTTCTAGTCCACGGCCTTCAGTTAAAGCAGTGGGAAACTATTATTTCAGCAGGAAAGTAGTAGGCTTGGATCAGCTGATATACAATCAATGCAATACAAGGAGGAGATGCCACACAAAATTTTATTTGTTACAGGGTGGAAGTCGTGATCTTACCTGCACAGCTGATTCTATGAAACATAGGATTAATCCTCGAACATCGAGGATATTGCACCTTTTGCCTTTTGCTTCCGCTGAGGATGGTGTGTCGGTCAATGGCAGTTCCAGACCAACTACTAGCGGTGATTTGGAGGAAATGAGACTAAAACTAGATCTATCTCTGCAAGTTGAAGAGAACGGTTCTGGACTTGTCCAATCATTGCATGATGCTGCAAGAGTAATTGAGCTGGCACTTAGACAACAAAGCTCATTATCTAGGGTATCCTGGTTTTCAACTGCCTGGTTGGGCGGTGATAGAACTGGTTGGATCAAGGTGCTATCTTATCAGGTCGGTATCTTCTGTAGTCTTCATTTTTCTACTGCTTGTTCTACATGTTTTGTTATTGTTTAGATTCAGTGTGTTCTTCCCCATTACAAACTTGAAAACAGATCTTTTAGTGGTGAGAATCACTAATAGATAATCTTAAGGTACCTACCATGGAATTTTGATTTCTGGGCTGTTGAAGTTTATAATTCTGTTCATTACCAGTAGTTTAATGTTGAGATGTCATTTTTGCACTGTGTGATGTTATTTTCTGAGGTGGTGGAGTTCATTGTAACTTCTTTTCAGGCATCTGTATACTCTCTACTGCAAGCAGCAAATGAGATTTTATCTCGCAGAGATGAAAGAGATAATGATATCAATGTTTTCACGCAGAGGAGGTAATTCATTTTACTCTCTTTAATGGAATATGTAAAAACTGTATACCTCGAGTCAGAAGCATAGCCTTCTGCTTGTTGCATCTTACTACGCGATGCATACTTGATGATGTTGACTACATATAGAGCATAGGCTGTATCCGCAGGAAATAGTTTCCTTATTTTCTTTATTTGGTCATCTTAAATTGTGAAAGATGTCTTTTACAAGCTTAAGTGGTTTCCAACAAAAGAAGGAAAGTGACTTCACTCACATATGGACAATTTTTTTTTTCCTTTACAAATATTTCAACTCTCACTTTATCACTTGTTGCAATTAACCTTTATGTATTGTCGTCACTTGTCAGCCTTTAATACTCCAAGATATCAATAGTACACTGTCATCTTCCCCTATTTCTTTTACTTTTTCATATGTCACTTACTTTTATATCCTACCAAATATTAGAAATGATCCAGAAAATTACTTCCTAAGGTATGCCATTTTTTGTGGAAAACATTTTCCTCAAGGCACCCCCATTTTTCTGATTTGTTTGCTAGGTAGAAGTTTGATGACTGTGATCACATACTGTTGAAACTCTAGACATGGTGAACAGATTTGATTTACAAGAAAGTTAATCTCTATCTGTAAAACATTGTCATACTTTCCCATTTTAATTTTCTGAAAATGTATTCATTTCAATAATGCTTTTCCTGTTAGTAATTGATACATAATAAATAGTTAAATACTATCTCCATCTGTGTTTTATGACAGTGTTTGATTGGAACGCGGAATTTAAGTAAGAAAGAAAAGCTTTTTGCACACCGGCTGAATATGTAGAAGATATCTAAACTACCATTAGAATCTTGTGGTTTTCATTTTTCAACATGTCTATAAGAACATGTCATTACTGTTAAGTAGGGACAGCCTCATTATACACTGTTTTCTGAACTGTGCACCACTGGATAACCATTGGGGATTTCTTGGTCATAAAAAAGAAAACAATTAGGAATGCCTTAGGGAGTTCTAGGAAGAGTTCCCATTTTTTAAACTGCTCCTTCTGAAACCTCTGCGACCAGGTTAACTTTTAGTCACCTTTCAGAATATTGAGCCATTGTAAGAAGAACTTCTGAGAGCTCTCAATCATTTTCATCAGAGGAGCACCTTTACAGAAGAGTGCGATGCTTCTTTTATTACTTAATATATAAAGGAGGATGTAGCTATATTAAAGATTTTAGAACTGGTGGCTCAAAACTAGGGGTTTCAAGGAGTTGGTTGAGAAATGGTGGAATGGGTTCAAAGTTGAGGGTTGCCCAGATTTCAAACTTTGTTCCAAGCTGAGGATGTTAAAACAGAAGCTTAAGACTTGGTGCAGAGAATCTTTTGCTGAAATGGCCAACAGAAAAAGTAAACTGCTGGAAGAGTTAGCTGATCTAGATAAAGTACAGGAAGATAGAGAGCTTTCAGATGAAGAAATGATGGTCAGGGCAACAATCCTAGTGGAACTTGAAACATTGGCAAAACAAGAGGAAGAGAAGCAGAGACAAAAATCTAGTGCTCTTTGGTTGAAAGAAGGGACAAAAATACCAAATTCTTCCAGAGGTTGGCTACAGCCCACAAAAGATACAACACAATTGATAGACTGGAGGTAGAGGGAGTGGAAATCCAACAGCCTGAGGATATCAAAAATGCTCTGTTAGATTTTTATTCAAACCTCTATTCTGAGAATGAAGCATGGAGACCCTCCTTTGTGTTGAGAGACTGCCCTACAGTAACCAATGAGGAGAATGCATGGTTACAGAGACCCTTTACAGAGACAGAGGTGCTGCAGGTTATCCAACAATGTGACGGGGACAAAGCTCCTGGTCCTGATGGGTTCACCTTGCAATTCTACAAGGTCTGCTGGGAGATTCTGAAAGAAGACCTGATGCAAACAATACACAACTTCCATCACAAGGGAGTTTTTGAAAAGGCTTTCAATGCCACCTTCGTGGTACTGATCCCCAAGAAACCAGGAGCTGACCAAATCAAGGATTTCAGACCTATTAGTTTGATTGGAGGGGTCTACAAGATCATCTCTAAGCTTTTAACCAACAGGCTGAAATCGGTCATAGGGAAGCTTGTAGACGATCACCAGATGGCCTTCTTGCAAGGGAGACAAATTCTGGATGCATCCTTGTTGGCCAATGAATTGGTAGACTCAAGAACTAAGCAGAAGAAACCAGTGGTCCTGTGCAAACTGGACATTGAGAAGGCCTTCAACCATGTCAACTGGAATTTCCTCCTTAAAATTCTAAAAGACATGGGATTTGGCAGTAGATGGATCAAGTGGATCAATTTCTGCATTTCCAGTGTAAGATTTTCCCTTATAATAAATGGAGACACAGAAGGTTTCTTCCAATCTCATAGGGGACTCAAGCAAGGAGACCCCCTGTCACCTTTCCTTTTCCTCTTAGTGATGGAGGGTCTAAACCATATGCTCAGGGTAGCAAAGGCGAACAGGTGGGTGAGAGGTTTTAGTGCTCAATCAGGCAGAGGGGATGATGTTGAAATATCTCACATGTTATATGCAGATGACACCCTAATTTTTTGTGATGCAGAGTCTTCTCAGTTGAGACACCTAAGGGACATTCTAACAATATATGAAGGAGTCTCTGGGCTACATGGCTACATGTAAACTGGGCAAAAAGCCACATCTTTCCTATTAACCAAGTTGGGAATTTGCAGGATTTAGCTGATGTTTTGGGCTGCCAACTGGACTCCTTCCCCGCTAAATACTTGGGGCTTCCTCTGGGAGCTAAAAACAAAGAGCTAGAGGCATGGAGTGGAGTGTTGGAAAGATGTGAGAAGAAACTTTCCAGATGGAAGAGTCAATACCTTTCTTTAGGAGGCAGATTGACTCTCACCAAATCAGTACTTGATGGTTTGCCAACGTACATGATGAGTCTCTTCCCTATTCCCAAAGGCATTGAAAAAAAATTCAGCAAGATGCGGAGATCCTTCCTTTGGCAAGGAAACAAGGAGAGGAAAGGATACAACCTAGTGAAATGGGAAACTTTGACTCTCAACATTCAGCAGGGGGGGCTAAATCTGAGAAACCTTAGCAAACAGAACAACTCACTTCTACAGAAATTGCTTTGGAGGTTCTGCACAGAAGATAGGGCCCTGTGGAGAAGATTTATAGAAGGAAGGTATGACCTACTAACTCAATGGACAACCAAGGAAGCTGTAGGCACTTTCGGTAGCAGTGTTTGGAAAACCATAAGGAGACTTTGGCCCATTTTCAACAAAAATATCTCATTTATTGTTGGGAATGAACTGAAAATTGATTTTTGGAACGAGGAGCGGCTGGGAGAAGGCAACCTCAGAGACTCCTTTCCTCAACTCTTTGATCTGAGCATGCAAAGGGAGGCAAAGGTTGCTCAGTTCTGGAGTCCACAGGGCTGGGATCTAATTTGCAGAAGAAACCTGAATGACTGGGAGATTGATGAGTTTGCTAGATTATTGGAAGCACCCACTCACCCTCCCTTATCTACGATGCCTGATAAAGTGAAATGGAAAATTCATGCAAAGGGTGCGTTCACAGTAAAGTCTAGCTACTGGAAGCTCAACACTTTGCAGACACAGACTGACATCTGGCCTTGGAAGCTGACATGGAAGACAAA
>JBCEWC010022435.1:0-10026 GCA_038996855.1 Solanum aculeatissimum | reverse complement strand
ATCAAACACATGGTGGGCTAGTATTCATGTAAATAAAATCATGTATTTCAAGAGTATTAAGTCCAACCAATTCCAAAATCGATATAAATCAGCCCACGAACAACATACTCATATATATCAACCTTCATAATTTGATCATGGAAGCATAAAAACCATAAATATCAAACAAGATATGGCGAGACTTGATCTCATCGAGGTCATGACCCTAGATAGAAAGGAGTGAAGGTCGCGGATTAGAGTAGCAGGCTAATAGGTTAGTAGGATTAGGTTGATGTTTGGTTTTAGCGTATAGTAGGGTAGTAGGATTAGTCACATTTTTATATCCTGGATTGTCATTATTCATCATATATATGGTGATTTTTTTATCGTTTTACACACTACCATGTACTTTTTGTTATTAGTATGTTTTCTTGTTTCTTTTTTTTTCCTTTCCTTTTTTTCATATCTAGTTATTCTGCTTACGGATTTTTGAAACGAGGGTTCCCAGGAAACAACCTCTCTACCTCTGAGAAAGTGGTAAGGTCTGAGTACGTTTTACTCTTACCAGACCCCACTTGTGGAATTTCAGTAGGTATGTTGTTGTTGTGTCATCGACGTATCTTGCAAGGCTGCAGAGTAGAGGAATTATGGACAAAATATCCTCAGAATAGGGTCACCTCCTACTAAGGCTCCAGCTATAAGACTCAAATTTGCTACACCAGTCTATAAGGATCTAAGCCAGCAAAATCAAGATTGGGAAAAACTAAAGAAAGCACTAGTCAAACCTAGACTAAGGTCAAACATGCTCTACACAATTAAATAAACAAGTATCTAACACACTACCATGTATAGATGATCAACATAAAAAGCAACAAGTTCATATTCACTTGAATTTATCCAAAATTAACCTAAAACATGATTTCTATACACCTAAGCATGATCCAATAGTTACCCAATCTAAATTTCAAATAATCAACAAGCATTTATATATTCAAGCTCAAACTAAGAAACCGAAAGTCACAACCTACTTGTAGGTTGATCATGTGCACTGCAAATCACTGCTCTGGAGATTTTTTCTTCTGTACAACCTCAAAACACTACCACACTATATATCATGAGTAGAATCACAATGTCAATACAATCATTTTGACACTAAAATCATAAAATTTGAAGATGAATCAATTTTGAAGTCTAAAATAAAAGTGGGATCCGCGTCATGAATTTCTAAATTGACTCCATAAAAGATTCTAAATAATTTTTCAAGCTTGTGTCCCAAAACGAAACACAATTAAGAGCTCAACACAACTCAAAATTAAACATGAAATAATTTTCACTATTTAAGATCAACACAAAGAATATATGGCCTTGCAAGGTGTGCTACATTAGAAATTCCAATAATTTATTTAATCGATACAAATTGTGATGCCTACCTCACTGATATTTCAATTCTAATAGATGATGATGCCATATTCTCAATTTGATTAATTTTTAACAAATTAGTATTCGTAATTTTTTAGGGTCGTTCTAGCTATATAAGAAATCCATAATTAATAATAACATAATAAGATAAATAACTTACTTCAAAAATTTCTAAAAATTCCTTATGAAATCGCTTACTATTTTTGAATTTTGAAAAATGAGATTATTCAGGAATACACATTGAATGTTGAGATTATACATTGAATTTTTTATAGTAGATCTATAATCAAAAAAGTATTTGTGATTGTTCCAGAAGAAATAAAATAAAAGATATAGTTGAGTTAGGACATTTATTATACGAGGTCTACCCAACGCTAGATGCAGAGACATAATAAATCATATGAATATCATGAACTGTTTCACAATAAAACCAGTTGTTACTGATACATTTTTCTCGATTCCTTCTTTCATAATTAGATTTCAGAGAAGGAAGAGATAAGAGGGCCCTATGGAGAATGTGGTCAGAAATTCATAATAGAGATTGATTACAATGATCAAATAAGTTATCTTCATGCATAGGGTTACTAGATTACCTACTAGAAAAGATTAAAAAAAATCATCACAAACCTGTCTTATTCTTTTTCTATTGCAATTTATGAATTATTATATAATAATTTTTGAACTTTCATATAATAGAAAAGAAATAGATATACTAGAAAATCGAATAGTCTTTTGTAGTACTTTGCCCGTCTTTCTATTTATTCTTTTATTTTTTTCTACAATTGAGTAAAAAGTAAAAAAAATATTCAAGTTAGTCATAAATTATGAATTAATTAACTAACCTTTTTATTGATTATTGTAACAGTAACACTTACTAAAAGGAGTTTCCCATGGTGTATGAACGAAAAAGATAAAAGAGAGTTTGTATGCTAATTCCTTATCTGCAAATCAGCCCTTCTCGCAGGTTCTTTTCTCAAAGAATAAAGAATGAGAGGAAAGAAATCTTGATAGAATTTGAAAAGCACATGGCAAGTTGAAAGTAATAAAATAGAAAAAATAAATACATTTTTTATTTCTAAGCTAAGATTAAATAAAAAAAATGCAAATAAAGGTACTAATGCTACAAATAGCTCATAAATTGTTAAAGCTTCCACAAAAGCTACACTAAGCAATAGCATACCTCACACTTTTTTCACAAGACTTCTAGGACCTGGTATAGAGTCGGGTGATTGAATTCAAAGGGTTCAAGGTGTACCCTCAATATGGAATCCAGGTCTCGTGGATCAATGAAGAATTGAGAATCCTCCGGACCATAATAAATTAGTTAGTAGAAAGAAAGTCTTATCATGAGTTGAAAAATAAAATTCTATTTTCAGAAAAATGTGCACCATAACCTCGTACTCCCTAGGTGAAAGCCCTTGAATTTGTAGGCTTTGTCGCATGAATTTCATCTATTCAGAGTCCTTATCAGATTAATTTATATAGTGGTGCACGAGTAGGAGCTCAGATGGAATAATATCAAATAGGGAATGAAGTAGAATCCCATCAAAGACTTAGTGATAAATCTTATATACAAAACTCAGTAAAAATAAAAGATATATAAAAATTTTAAGAATAGAAAGAGCCTCCCATAATTTAGACCTAGTCATACAATAGAAATCAACTTTGACATGCAAATCTAAAGGGAGGTAGAACCTCAGAGGTATGAGCAGAAGAATTGTGTGAAATAACTGAATTTATTCAGTTGAGGTATTTTAATTGATTGAAATAAAATGATTCTCTCAATGCAGCTTCACTCCGTCAAGCATGTACGAGTAGTGAAGAAGTATAATTTAGTTAGTTGTTGACCAATGAAAAGAATGCGAGAAAGAAGAAAGTTTTTAAGCTCGATGACTACAGTTGGTTGTTAAATTCCATCTTTGAGACCTAATAACATAAGAAAGTCGTGAAATACATAACGCCCTTTTAGGTATAGGTAAGAAAGTTTCTTATTAAGCTACCTACTTACTTAAAAATTATTAAACCTCAGTTCCAAGAAATCACATCTTCTATCAAGACATTTATCGAGAAAGCAAAAGACCTTTTGAAGAAAGCTATTCAGGAAAGCATAAAGATATATTTATCACTTTTGTCTTAATCTTATAAAAAAGGAAGTGTTGGTGAAATTACAAAAAATACAATTAACAATTGAAAACTTAAATGAAGAAAATAGAAGTTCTTCAGGCTGAGGTGCGGATATCTCGCTCTCTTTTAGGAGATTCAAGTCCACTGTAGCAAATATTTTCACCGGTCCAACAATATTTTTCTTGACTTGTCCCCTCCAGGATACAACAACCTAAACATAAATGTGTAACTCAACAAACTCTGGATAAGAGTTGAGTCTCAAGCTCCACAAAAAGAACACCTCCCTTCAACTAATAATAACTCTTTTTTTGACAAACTTTATGCACTCTATTTTTTTCTCTTATGTTGTGTACCCCAAACAAATGAAGACCATCACTATTTATAGTTGTGAAATTCTTCCATGCAATGAATAGGAAGATAATGAAGTAGTTAATAGAGAAGATAAATAGTTTATAAGTTACATAGGTTACAAGGTGTAATGATAGAATAATAAGAGATAATTGTGAGGGCAACAAATGCCCCCAGCGTGTAGAGGAAATGCTAAAACCCAATAGGCATAACTACCAAGTATATGAGGCAGTAACTCCTTGGAGTTATGCTCCATACTGCCTCAAACGGCTACTAATGAATGGCATATAATAATGCCTACTAATGCCCTCTAAGGTTAGCAAACACAAGGAATTGAAACACTTAATAAAATTATATTAAAATCAATAATAATCCCCCACTTATTTTAAATTTATAGAGAGTCTATTAGCTGAAGGAAGACTACTATGAATAATGAAGGTGTGCTCTGCATTGAACCTCCACTTAGTGAAATAGTAACTTTTACTCCAGAGTCGTAGTCGTCTCAGACTTGAACTATGACTGCTTAAGGGAAATAAAAATATTACTGCTCACACATAATAATCAAGGTATTGACATGAGCTTTACTAGCTAGCACATTATGGCCTTGTGCTATCCCGATTTCATGAGTGTCTTTGAGAATGAGCTCAATTCTCATAGGAAGTGACCTATTTTCACACTCACATAGGTGAAATCTGTCAAGAGTGCCTCTGTAATATTAACACTCCATCCATACGGACTATAGATTTTCATTAAGAGTTTTTTAAACTCAACCTCCACAATTCATTATAGAAATAATGTATTCACATCATAGGGACGGAATAATAAAAAAATTAGTATTTCTTTCACAACAAGTCATCATATGATTCGTTCTTCCCATTGAACCTGGTTAGAGGATCTCTAGTTCCCAGGTTGGGTTTTCTCATATACGACTCAAAATTTATAGGCTTCAATCTCATCCCCCTCGATGTGCTCCAGACCTTTTCTCTTGTTAAGACCTTAGTAAGAGGATCTACAAGATTTCATAAGATTTGACATAATCAACGTTAATGGTACCACTTGTCAAATATGATCTTACATTACTATGTTTCCTCCTTATAGGTTTGGATTTACCGTTGTAATAACTGTTTTGAACTCTACTAATTGCAGTTGTGCTATCACATTGAATTAAAATAGGAGGGATTGATTTTTCAAAATAAGATATTTGAAAAACAATAAATCTTCAACTAATTCGCTTCCTCACTAGTTGAAGCTAAAGCAACTAGTTCAGCCTCCATAGTAGAGTTAGCAATAATAGTTTGCTTTTTAGATTTCCAACAAATAGCACCACCACCCAAAGTAAAAATGTAACCAGTGGTAGTACAGGAATCACCTGATAAAGTATTCCAATCTGCATCAGAAAAGCCCTAAAGTACAGCAGAATATTTTTTATAGAACAAACCACAAGTTTTTATCCCAGTTAAATATCTCATAACTCTCGTTATAACATGTTAATTTTCATTACCTGACTTGCTTATAAACCTGCTAAGTACTCCTACCGCATATGCAATATCAGGCCTAGTGCAATCAGTCATATATCTCAAACTTCCAATTAAGCTAGCATATTCCTTTTGATTTATCACAACATTGTCACTTTGTACAGGAAATAAGTGAACACTTGAATCAAAAGGAGTTAAAACATGCTTGCAATCAAGAAAGTTATATTTTTTAAAATTTTCTCAACATAATGTGACTAATCAAGAAAAATTTCATCACATGTTCTAGTAATTTTTATTCCAAGAATAAAATTTTCCTTACCAAGATCTTTCATATCAAAATGGCTTTTAAGAATATTTTTTTCTTCATCAATAACATTCATGTTAGAGCCAAAAATCAATAGGTCATCAACATATAGGCAAATAATAACTTGTGAATTATTCCAAGACTTATGATATATGCACTTATCACACTCATTTGTTTATAGTCATTCTCAATCATGCAGGAATTAAATTTTTCATGTCATTGTTTCGGTGTCTGTTTCAAGCCATATAGGGATTTAGTAAGTTTACATACTTTGCTTTTTTGGCCTCCTTCAACAAAATCCTCAGGTTGTTTCATATAAATCTCTTCATTTAGGTCTCCATTTAAAAAAATAGTTTTTACATTCATTTGGTGAATTTGCAAATCAAAAATTGCAGCCATATCAATTAAAAGTCTAATGGATATAATTCTAGTTACTGGAGAAAGTGTCAAAAAACTCTAGGCCTTCAAGTTGTTTAAATCCTTTTGCAACTAGTCTAGCCTTATATTTATCAATTGATCCATCCAATTTTAACTTTTTCCGTAAGACCCATTTACAATCAATTGTTCTACAACCCGGTGGTAAATCAACTAACTTCCAAGTTTTATTAGAAATTAATGATTTCATTTCATCATTTACAGCCTCTTTCCAGAAAATTGAATCATGTGAAGATAATGCTTCTTTTAAAGTGAGAGAGTCATCTCCAACATTAAAAACATAAGAATCAGGACCAAAATCTTTTTCTATTCTAGCTCTTTTCCTTCTTCTTAACTCGAAATCATCAATTTCTTTATTTTTAAAATAGTAGAAGAAGAACTAGGTAGTGACAAAATATTTTGTTCAATGTTGTGACCCCCACTATTTTTAGAATCAAAAGGAAGTTTATTTTCATGAAATATATCATCACCTGATTCAATAATAACTTTATCTTCTAGATTAAAAAAATCTATAGGTTGTACTATTTGAAGCATAACCAAGAAAAGCACAAATAGTAACTTTCTTACCCAACTTTGTAATCTTGGGATCCACTAGCCTCACAAAGGCTAGACAATCCCAAACTCGTAGATACCCCAAGTTTGGCTTGTGACCTTTCCACAACTCAAAAGGAGTTAGTTTAGTCTTTTTATGAGGCACACAATTTAACACTTAACAAGCAGTCAAAATAGTTTCACCCCAAAAATTTAAAGATGCACTTGACTCAATAAATATGGCATTAGTCAATTCAACCAAAGTTTTATTTTTGCTTTCCGCTACACCATTAGATACAGGAGAATAAGGAAGAGTAGTTTCATGAATTATTCCCAATGATCTAACAAAAGAATTAAACTCATTTGACTCATATTCACGGCCTCTATCACTTCTAATTTTTTTAATTTTTCTTTCAAATTGATTTTCAACCTCAGGGAGATAAACTTTAAAATACTCAAAAGCATCTCTTTTGTTTTTTTTAAGTAAACATATGTAAACTTAGAAAAATCGTCAATGAAAGTGATAAAATATATGTTTCCTCCATGAGTTAAAATTCCTCCAAGTTCACAAATATCAGTGTGAACTAATTCTAATAAATTAGTTTTTCTTTCAACTTGAAAATAAGACCTTTTAGTGATCTTGGCTTTACTATAAGCCTCACACTTTTCAAAATTCTTTTTAACAATTGGGATTAATCCTAAACTACTCATTATTCCAACATATCGATCATTTATATGACACAAACGAGCATGCCAAAAATTAGTAGAAGAAAGCATATAAACAAAAGTAGAAACTTTATTCATTTCAACATTTAGTTTAAACATCCCATCATAAGCATACCCCTTTCCTACAAATATACCCTTTTTCACAATTACATATTGATCAAATTCAATAATTTATTTGAAGCCTGCTTTATTAAGACGAAAACTAGACATCAATTTTTTTTTATGGAAGGAGTAAAAAGTACATCTTTCAAAGTTTATACTCTTTCAGAAGTAAAACACAATTCGACATCTCCCATTTCAAGCACTCGAGTAGTGTGAAAATCACCAAGCATGATGGTTTTGGGCTCCTCAAAATGAGTATATTTTTTAAATTAGTCTTTGTCATAACAGACATGACGGTTTGCACCAGAATCAGTCCATCATCCATCAACATTCTCAATCATAAATATATTTGTAATCACTGCCACAAAAGGCTCTTCGGTAACATTTGCCTGAGGTGTAGGATCATGTTTTCGATATTTGCAAAATCGAGCAATATGCCCACTATTGCCACAGACATAGTACGGTTCCTTATCTTGAACTTGTTGACTTTGTGCTTGATTATTTTCACCATTATTTTTCTTGGGAGGTCTATCATTTTTTTCTTGAAATTTTTCTTCTTAGGCTTCATAGAGGTATTTTTATTAGATTCAAGAGTAACATTATTCGAAGTAACTGAATCTATCTTCAATGTGGTGTTTCTCTCTTCCAATTGTAAAAGTGCATCTTGGCCCCTTGCCTCCTCCTCCATGTGGATTTTCATTATCAACGTATCAAGAGAGGTTTTCTTTTGTTTGTTGTGCATAGTTTTTTCAAACTCCTTCCAAGAAGGTGGAAGTTTATCAACTATGACACAAACAATAAGGTTATTCCCAATTTTGACCTCCTCGGATCGAAGCTCTCCAACAATCATTATGAAGTCTTGAGCTTGATCTACCACTGATTTGTTGTCCACCATTTGAAAATAAAAAAATGGGCTAGCAACATTTTTTTTTTGCTCCAGCTTCTTCGAGATCATACTTACTCTACAATGCTTTCCAAATTTTCTGGCACTAGAGTAAGTTCTATCATAATAATCATAAAAATTATCATATAGACAATTATTAAAAATATAATACCAACACTCGTAGGAATCATTATTATATTTTTCCACTTTCTCTTGATGAGAAATGAGTTCATCGTTATCCATGAAGAGGATGTCAACTTTATTAGGATTCTTCTCAGTTAACACATAAGAAACATTAAGAAGACTCAAGTAGAAAAGTACTTTACCATTCCACCTCTTGAAGTGATTACCGTTGAGCCGAAATGACTTGTTAAGATCTCCCATTTTGACATTCGTGAATTTTTCAATTATCGTCATGTGAATCTCCTTAAAATTGTTGGTAAAATTACAAAAATTACAATTAACAATTGAAAATTGAAATGAAGAAAATAAAAGTTCTCCAGACTGAGGCATGAGTATCTCGCTCTCTTTTAGGAGATTCAAGTCCACTGTAGCAAATATTTTCACCGGTCCAACAATATTTTTCTTGACTTGTCCCCTCCAGGATACAACAACCTAAACATAAATGTGTAACTCAACAAACTCTGGATAAGAGTTGAGTCTCAAGCTCCACAAAAAGAACACCTCCCTTCAACTAATAAGAACTCTTTTTTTGATAAACTTTATGCACTCTATTTTTTTCTCTTATGTTGTGTACCCCAAACAAATGAAGACCACCACTATTTATAGTTGTGGAAGTCTTCTATACAATGAATAGAAAGATAATGAAGTAGTTAATAGAGAAGATAAATGGCTTATAAGTTACATAAGTTACAAGGTGTAATGATAGAATAATAAGAGATAATTGTGAGGGCAACAAATGGCCCAACATGTAGAGGAAATGCTAAAACCCAGCAGGCATACTGCCAAGTATATGAGACAGTAACTTCTTGGAGTTATGCTCCATAGAGCCACAAACAACCACTAATGAATGACATATAATAATGTCTACTAATGCCCACTAAGGTTAGCAAACACAAGGAATTGAAACACTTCCTAAATGGGAATAATGTCTACTAATGCCCACATTGTAATTTGTCCAATTCAAATCTAAGAAAAGTCTCAAGTGATCACGATGGAGTTATGTTCACAAATACCCCTAAAAGGGAATAGTCTTAATAAAATGCCCCTAATAAGGGTGGCTTTGCAAAAATTCTCTTCATTCCCTTAAGAATAATTTTTGGACAAAATTGACCCTCAGCTATAAGGACCCATTATTTTACTTTCACAGATCTGCCTTATGGGCAAGGATTCCATTATTTCACCTTCGCATACCTGCCATATGGGCAAGGATTTACACAACTTTTTTTCTTTTTTTTTTCCTTTCTTTTTTTTTTCCTTTCTTTTTTTTTTAGTATTTTGTTTCTTTTCTTTATTTCTTTCTTTTTCTCTTTAATTTTTTTCTTCTATTTTTTGCTTTTTTTTCTTATGTTTATTTTTTATTTCTTTTTTTTAAAAAAATTATGGAACTATTAATAATATTTATTTTATATATTTTATATTTATTTTATATATTTTATATTTATTTTAAATAAAATGATTTCTAAATTTAAGTCAAGATTCAAGATAGTTTTTTTTATATTTATTATTTTAAATATATG
>JBCEWC010022434.1:0-10027 GCA_038996855.1 Solanum aculeatissimum | reverse complement strand
CGGATCAATGACAATGCCTACATGATTGACTTGCCAAGTGAGTATAATGTTCATAATGTTTTCAATGTTAGTGATTTCTCTCCTTGTGTAGTAGGTGAATTTGTAGATTCGAGGAGGAATCCTTTTCAAGTAGAGGAAGATGATAACATGCAAAGCATAGATGACACCAACATGAGTGGCATGTACCCCTCAAGACCATTCACAGGGAGTCAATCAAAAGATCTCCGAGACTTACAAGCAATGTTCATGAAGACGGAAGCATTAGAGGAGCTTGAGGGTGACCAAGGAAACTGTTACAACGTATGGAAGGTCCATAAAGTGACAAAAAGGAAGAAAAGAGACCATGTGTGCAAATGGCTATTACTTGAATTCAAGGATTTGAAAAGAAGGCAACCAAACAAGGCCCTTACATATTTATGGTAAAATTGTAAAGAGAATGTCTTCTTTTATTTACTTAGTATAAATAATCATATTTTATTTTTGGAAGACTTAGACTATGTTGAATATTGAATCCTCAAATTGTAGTATCTTCTTAGTGAGTAATTACTTTGTAATTAGGGTGAACTCTTGAAATTGTTAGTTGACTTATTTTCTTGATTAATTAAAGTGTTACCCATTTGTAGTTCGTGATTTCCCTTTAATTTTTCTTTCTAGGGTTTTTTATTTGGGTTGTTGAAATCAATAGGGAGGTGAGGGTTTTAGTCCCTTGTTGCCCATAATTTCAATAGTTTGAATTTAATCCACATATCCTTCTATTTTATTCCCTTTTCTTTTCTTTCTTGTTTGATCCTTATCATTAAGTCATCATCCCACAAGAATACGTATACATATACATACTTTTTAAAATGGAAACTTGACACTTGATCATCAAATCATGCATACTTGGGCTTAAAAGCCAAAATCACCTTCATTACTCTTATGCATACTTAACAAGAGTCAAACACATTTCATAATCATGCTTCATGGGCAAACAAATCTTCATGTCAAACTTTATGCATAAGAGTACCTCCATACTTTTCATATCATATTAGTGTAAACACCCATGTTGCTCAAAGAGTCATATCATAGACTTAGTGTGATCACAACTTAGTTATAACCCATACTTGATCAAAATCATAGTCATAAACATGTTTGGGACTTAGCCCACATCAAAACCTTCATAAAAAACCATGATCATGCATGCAAATTTCATGAGGAACAATAAGGATAGAATGAGTACTAGAATTCGTACTTTAAATTCGAATCAAGAGTAATTTATCAGAAATTCAAGTTAAAGCAACACTTAAACCATCATTAAAACACCACCCATGCATTGAAACCTCATGTAATTCCAACATAAATCAACACAAATTCACCTAATTTCTACAGCCGACAATCCAGTTCAACTAAATACTTCAAAATTTAAAGAACCCAACATTAAAGTAATTTAAAATCATAATTTAAAGAGAAGGGTTCTTGGATCTTCATGGATGAAAAGGAAAACATGAATCAAATCAACATACCTTGGAATTAATCAAGAGAATTGAATGATTCAATAACAAAGTAAATCTTCCCCAAATTTCTCCAAGCTTTTATCAATGAGGTCAAGAGAATTGAGAGAATTTAGGAATGAATTAAAGAGTGTTAGAATGGATGAAAGGGGATTAGGGTTTGATTTCACGGGTTTAGGAGACCTTAGAAAGCCTAAAAGGGGCATAGGATCTAATTAAATTATAAATTAACCATTAATGAACTAGACTAAATCACTGAAGACAGCGTCACATGGAAGGCACACAGTGCATGTTCACTGGTACACGGGTCGTGTACCTGCCTGTGAGGCTACACTTGGCCACGTCTTTGACTTGAACTCTCGGGGGACTTTCTGGATCACTTCACGAGGGGCCTCACAGACTTTGTAGCTGCACACAGACTGTGTACTAGTCCGTGGAGCATCACATGGTCTGGAGTCCAGCCCAGAACCTTGGCCAACATTCTATCTCACTTCACGGGACCCCTCATAAGCCATTAAGGGTCACATGGACCCCTCATGGGCCGTGAAGGGTCACATGGACCGTGAGGTGGTCCATGGAACCATACTTGGTCCATGGCTTTGACCCATCCCCTAGGAGCCCACTGGACCAACCCATGAGCACCCACACAGACCTTCGACCACCAAATGGTCCGTGGTCTAGCCCTTGGCCCAATTCCAGAACCTTGTTCGCAGCGTCCATCCAATTACAGGCAGTCTCACTGTTTTGGCCATAACTTTCCCATACAAACTTCAATTTGAGTGAAACAAGTTACGTTGCGAAGATAACCCAAAGAGCTTCAATTTTATTTATAGCAGCCCAGACAGTTCAACCTGTATAAAAAGTTATGATCTTTCAAAGATCACTTCCCAACTGGCCTTACAATCTCACCAAACGATCCATTTTGAATCCGGTCACTTAAATACAATCCATGTCTACAAAAATTCAACTATGACCAGTTTAACACTAATCTTGACCAACCATTACGAAGTTCAAAACTTTTTGGATCGTTACATAACGTGGACCATGAGCCTCCCCTGTGAAGCTACACTTGAAGAATACTCGTCGATGAAAACCCGAGATAGAAATCCCATACTTAGAAAAAAATTTCTTACGCAACAAAATGGACACCCTCACGAGCCGTGAGGCTTCACACGGATTGTGAGGTGGTCCGTGGAGCCTCACTTGGCCTAGGGCCTTAGCTGTTGGCTGGAAACATCACACGGACTGGTTCAAGGCCCATGAGGCATCACACGGTCCGTGAACCCCTTCTTCTCTTTGATGCGATTTCCAGAACGTTAACCTTATACACAGAACAAATCCTTAGGTCAAGGTAATCCTGAATAACCTTACTATGTATTGTGAGAGGCCACACAGGATACCTCACTAACCATGAAGTGACACATGGCTTGTGAGATTACCGTGAGGCAGTGCCTTAGCCAACTCTCCATAAATGAATCCTTGTGCAGGCAGTCTCACTAAAAGGGCCATAACTTCTTCATCCGAACTCCAAATCAAGTGAAACCATATGCGTTGGAAAGATAACTCCAAGATATTTAATTTGATAGGTCGTGGCTCTCCCAGTTCTGTCTGTGCAATGAGATATGTTCATTTAACGTCAGTACTTCCATAAGACATTGAGCAAAACATTCCCAATGGGATTTCTTTTAATATGGACACTCAAAAGGGATTCTTGAAGATCATTGACCAACCAAAATAAGTTCAAATCAGATCCTAATTAATTTCACAAGGTTCCAAAAATTCCAGTTTTTGACTTCACCCCCTCCCCCCCCCCCCCCCCGGGAACATTCGTCCTTGAATAGGCAAGAACATGGCTTGAAAGGCTTGACTTAAACAAGAAACATTTCAACATTTCAACATAATACATCATTAATCATTTGAAAATCATGAAACTGTTTGAAACTCGTGTCAAAACACCATTCAAATCACTTTCATGCACATGTATGCATGTAATACAATGAAACTCAAGAAATAAAGAATTAAAACTACTCGAAAAGGATAGGACCTAGTACCTTAGGCTTGAGTGGATTAGAAGAGATGGGGATATCACTTCATCATGTCTGACTCCGCTTCCCATGTAGCACTCTCCAAATGTTGGTTCCTCTAAAGCACCTTAATCGAAGCCACCTCCTTGTTGCGAAGCCGCTTCACATGCTTGTCCGTGATTTCAACTGACACTTCTCCTCATCTCTAACACCCTCCAAAGGTAAAATCGCCATGGGGTCACCAACCAACTTCCTTAACATCGACACATGGAACACCCGGTGAATAGAACTCATATCCGAAGGCAAATCCAATCTACTAGCCACATTGCCAACCCGTTCAACAATCTCATATGGTCCGACATATTGAGGACATAACTTACCCTTTTTACCAAAACGCAAAATAATCTTCATAGGTGAGACTTTCACATAAACCCAATCACCCACATGGAATTCAAGGTCTTTTTTCCTAAAATCCGAGTAAGACTTTTGGCATCTTTGAGCTGTTTTCAACCTTTTCCTAATCAACTTAACCTTTTCTATAGCTTCAACCACCAAGTCTGGGCCTATCAATGCCATCTCACCCAACTCAAACCATCCCACCGAGGATCTACACCTCCTACCATACAAAGCTTCAAACGAAGCCATACCAATGCTAGCATGAATACTATTATTGTAGGAAAATTTGATAAGCAATAGATGATCATCCCAATTTTCCTTGAACTTTAATACGCAAGACCTCTACATGTCCTCCAAGGTTTGAATTATTCTCTCGGCTTTCCCATCGGTTTGGGGATAGAAATGGTTCTCAATTTAGACTTAGTGCTAAGCCTTTTTTGAAATGATCTCCAAAAGTGAGAAGTAAATTAGGTACAACAATCCGATGTGATAGACCTCGGTATACCATGCAACCTTACCAATTCTCGAATATATAATTTAGTTCAGCATTGTAAGTAGTCTTGACCGATAAAAAGTGAGACAACTTGGTCATTCAATCAACAATGACCCATATAGAATCAAATTATTTACGAGTACGGGGAAACCCAACTACGAAATTTATATTCACATCTTCCCACTTCCAAGTAGTAATCTCAATATCTTAAGCCAAACCACTGGGCCTTTCGTGTTCTACTTTCACTTATTGGAAATTCGGACATTCCGACATGAATTTAGCTATGTCCCTCTTCATACCATGCCACCAATACACTTCCCTCAAGTCCGGATGCATCTTAGTGGATCCCAGATGAATAGAATATTGGGAGTTGTGGGCCTCACCTATGATAACCTCCCTAAGGCAATCGATATCTAGTACACACAATCAGTTTTGCTATCGTAGCACACCATCTCCCCTTTGGGAGAAAACCTCTATCTTCTTTTCGGCAACTAACTCCTTCAATTCAACCAAAGAAGGATCTAAATCTTATTTTGCCTTGACATCAATAACCGCAGAAGACTCAGACCTGTTTTGAATAAGAATACTGCCATCATCGGAGTCAGTCAATCTAACACCCAACCTAGCCAGTCGGTGCACATCCCTTGCCAACTTCTTCTTTCCTTCATTAACGTGAGACACACTTCCCATGGACAGTCGACTGAAGGTATTTTCTATGACATTTGCCTTACCGGGATAATATAGGACACTTATGTCATAGTCCTTGAGTAGTTCCAACCAACTCCTTTGTCTTAAGTTAAGATCTCTTTGGGTGAACACATATTGTGAACTCTTGTGATCAGTGAAAACATCTACATGAATCCCATTAAGTAATGCCTCCAAATCTTTAAAGCGAACACCATCATCGCCAACTCAAGATCGTAGGTCGGGTAGTTTCGTTCATGCACCTTCAGTTGCCAAGATGCATAAGCTATCACCTTACTATGTTGCATACGTACACACCCCAATCCAATCCGAGAGGCATCACAATATACCACAAATCCATCCAGTCTATTACATAAAGTCAAAATAAGAGCCGATGTAAGTCGGTCCTTCAAAGTCTGGAAACTCTTCTCGCACTCATTCAACCATTCAATCTTGGCTTTCTTTTGAGTCAACTTAGTCAATGGGGATGTGATGGAAGAGAATCCCTCAACAAACCTCCGATAGTAACTGGCTAGCCCAAGGAAGCTTCGATTATTAGAAGGGGTCTACAGTCTAGGCCAATCCTTTACCGCTTTAGTCTTCTTGAGATCAACCTTAATACCATCACCGGACACCACATAACCAAGAAAAGCAACTTCTCTCAACAAAGACTCCTATTTGCTAAACATGGCAAACAACCTTTTCTCCCTCAAGGCCTAAAGCACTCACCTCAAGCGACTTATATGCTCCTACTAATTTTGGTAGTGAATCAGGATATCATCAATAAAGACAACCATAAAACTATCAAGGAATGGCTTGAATACCTGATTCATAAGATCTATAAACACTTCCGGGGCATTGATCAAACAAAATGACATTACCACAAATTCAAAATTCCCATACCGGGTCTGGAAGGCTATCTTAGGAATATCACACTCCCTCACCTTCAATTGATGATAACCCAAACAAAGATCTATATTGGAAAAATGAGTAGCTCCTTGGAGTTGATCAAACAAGTATTCTTTCTGGGGTAATGGGTACTTATTCTTGATGGACACCATGTTCAACTACAGATAATCAATACACATTTGGAGCGAACCATCCTTCTTCCTCACAAACAACATGGGAGCACCCCAAGGTGAGATAATTTGCCTGATAAAGCCTTTCGCCAATAAGTCCTTCAACTGATAGTTCAACTCCGTTAGTTCAGCCGGAGCCATACGGTAAGAAGGAATGAATATAGGTTGAGTATCCAGAAGGAGATCTATGCCAAAATCCACTTCTCTATCGGGAGGAATGCCGGGCAAGTCTTCAGGAAACACATTGGGAAATTCATTAACCACCGGGACTGATTCAAGAGTAGGTGACTCAGCCTCCATATCTCTAACCCTCACAATATGATAGATGTATCCCTTAGAAATTATTCTCGGGGCCTTGAGATAGGAAATTAACCGTCCTTTAACAACGGAATCACTAGCCTTCCATTCCAAAATAGGTTCATTAAGAATCTAAAATCTGAGTTGTCTAGTCCTACAAGTGACAGAGGCATATGATGCATTCAACCAATCCATCCCAAGAATAATATCAAAATCAAACATCTCAAGTTCTACAAGGTAACCGAGAAAGATTTTATGAAAGACAAAAATAGGACAATCACGATACACTTTCCAGGTAATGATAGACTCACCCACGGGAGTGTAAATCGAATAAGGTTCCCTCAAAGTTTCAGTACTCAAACCAAATTTAACAACCAATAGAGGAGTCATAGAATATAAATTTGCACCTAGATTTAGTAAAGCATAAACATCAAAATCAAAGAATTTTAACATACCAATCACAACATCCGGAGCCTCATCCACCTCCTGTCTGTCATGAAGAGCATAGAACCTATTATTTCTTGGAGCACCCCCAGCTTGAGCTTTCGGCTGATCTTGACCACCTAGAACCACTTGACCCTTCTTTGCATTCTTGGGAAAATCACAAACCTTGTGGTTCATACTTTCACACCCGTAACAAGAACCTGACATCTTTCTACATTCACCCAAGTAATTTCCTCTACACTAGCCACATAAAAAAAATGTTAGTCCGCTCCCAACTTGTGCCTTGAGATAGGGTACCCTGGCATTAGCAAACCTAACATTTGAGCCTTGGCCTTGTTGGAATCGGCCACTACCACCACCACTCCTAGAGTTAGAGAACCTACCATCACACCAGGCCCTCTTAGAATCGTTTACCCTCCTCTCCTTGAGTTACTCCCCATCAATCTGTTTAGCATAAGTCATAAGCCTGGAAATGTCCATCTTTCAAATAAGCATAGTGGTGCGACATTCCTTCACCACCAAATCACAGACCCTAGCAATAAACTTGTGCATCCTTACACGGGGATCAACTACTAGCATGGGGGTATACTTTGAGAGCTTGATGAACTTGAGAAAATAGTCTCTCACAGACATGCCATATTGCTTGAGATTAATGAATTCGGTCATCTTGGCCTCCCTAAGTTAAAGAGGGACAAAATGGTCTAGCAAGGCAAACTTTAACTCTTTCCAGTCCACCTTAACATCAGCAACCCTCTCGACAAACCATTAATTGTACCATACTTGAGCCACATCTTTTAACTGATAAGCAGCTAATTCAGCTTTCTCTTCAAAACTCACACCCATGACATTCAACACTTTAGTGAGTTCATCAATGAAGTCTTGGGCATCCTCATCGGCTTTCGAACTAAAGAACTCCTAAGGATTCATCCGAGTGGAGTCTCTCACCATAGAGGCTGGGGTGTTACCAGGAGTAGGATTAATCGGCTGGGTTTGATTTGTCACCACTTGAGCCAACATAGCAACAATATTTCAAAATTTGGCATGGGTCACTTGTTCCCCCAAAGGCTCTTGAGTGGTGTTTTCCTCATAAATTGTCTGTCTAGGAGCATTTTGTGGAGGCATCTTCTGAACGAGTGTCAAGGATACCAACAATTTAGGAAACCTCATAAAACAACTCATAGCACGACATAAGAGATAATAAAGTGAGATAATTCCTATAAAGTCACCGTAGCCTCTCACTCATATGCATGATGTGTATCACGCCCATGAATAAGACTCTACTTGACACGACATATTGGACTCCGAGGATCATTTACAAACCTAGTGTTATGATACCATCTTTGCCACGACCCGAGAGTACAACCTAGATGTGACATAGCGAATGACTACCCAAAAGTCCTCAATCAAGCTATCTTAGCATCAATTCACACGTTATTAGTTTAGAAGTGCATAGTGTAACAAGCAACACATAATTCTAAGGTATCTCGGGGATTTAGACTCAAGCTATGGGGATGTCGTCGGGGACGAGATTTACATGAATCACATAGCACATAACAAGTACATTCAAAGGGGCGGGTAAGTATGACTCAAGCTATGGGGGTAAGAAGGCACTTGGGACTTTCCATGTAAGCACATTCCTATTAGACCAAGTCATGATAACATAACATAATTATAAACAAGGCATTAAATAGCCATAAAATCTCAAATAACCATATAATACGGGCGTACAATAGAATCTGATATGTCCAACAATGCCACTACATATAATAAGATGAGGGCTATGACATAACTCGATCACCCTCAAGTCATAAGATAAGATGGAAAAGACATAACAAACATAAGATAGAGGAAGGTGGGTTTTGCCCTAGAAGTAAATTGCTCACCACTAAAAACAATCCAAGATCATAAGCTAAGCATTTAAATGTGGATAGATGTCATCTCCGACCCCTACATGGTTACATCATATAGATAAAGAGTATGGGTTAGCACATATAATGCACTAAGTATGCGGGCATACAATGCATATGAACATGAACCTACAAGTTAGATGTCACGACCCAGATAGGGGGCCTAGATGTGACATGCCAAAAGAGGACCCAAAGACCCTCGATTAAGCAATCCTAGCATCATTACACTCATCATCAGTTCAGAAACGTGGAAGCTAAAGCATGTAGCCCATAAGCTCTAATGATTTAGGGACTTGGGACTCAAGCTATGAGGTCAATACGGGAAGGGGATAGATATGCTTGCACATAGCACATAGTCATACATCATACATAACATTCAAGCCGAAATCATAACATGACAACATAATCATGAAACATGCCAAATAACATCATATATATATAGTAAGGATCCAACATGGTTAGAACATGTAAAAAAGAATATGGGTTACCACAATTAAGCAATAAGTATGCGGGCATGCAATGCACATGACAAGTATAGCATGACCAAGCAACATGACAAGGGGACAATATATGTAAGGATTGCACGTAGTCAAAGAGTAGTATAACAATATGCTATGCCATGATGTATGGAAATGCAAATCCTAAGTTCATATATAGCGGGGATGTAACCTCAACCGACAACATGGGTGACTCGAACAAGCTACTACTCGGATCCGGCCTACTTGCCAAGTAGATCCCATGACACCGTTAAATAAGGGATAAAACATGACATGAAATCCCATTCGGAGATTTATATACCCATGGTAGCAAATGGTTTGACAGAATAGGCGGGGTCTCTAAGAACCCCATTTGGACACCTACTCCGTCGATACTAAGTTTCATCCTACGAGAATACGTACATATACATATACATGCTTCATGTAAAACAAGAGACAACATTCATTGAAAATCATGCATCATTAGTCATGTCAAAACATTTGTCAAGAATCATGTACATGGTTAGGCCATAGGCCTCATGTGTTTCAAGTAACATTTCATGAACATTCATGTCAATGCAAGGAGTAGCTCATCTATATGGGCTTGCAAGCAAGCATCAAAACATATTGGTGGAAGATACCCATTATGCTCAAAGAGTTATGGCATGGGACATTGTGATCACAAGTCATAAACATTACATGAACACGAGTTTCAATCAAGAGTTTCCATCATGGGT
>JBCEWC010022433.1:0-10027 GCA_038996855.1 Solanum aculeatissimum | reverse complement strand
TAGGGGTTTAGGAGACCTTAGGGGACCAAAAGGGGGCTTAGGGAATTGTTAAATCACGAAAATACCATTAATAAGATAGAACTTTTAACTGTCCACAATGCCCAAATGGAAGCTACAGTGCTGTCAACCAGTCACACGGTCCGTTCAACATACCGTCAAGCCTCCCTTAGCCAAATCTTCAGCACGAACTCTCAGAAGACTTTCTGTTACACTTCACGAACCCATAAACGGTATGTTCAAGGTGAGACTTCCCGTGCAAGGCACCGTCTAACCTCACTTAACATTAAAAATCATACCCAAGCGTTGGACTAGACACTGTCCAACTTCACAGGACAGTGGACGGCCTGTCAACCACCACACGAGCCGTTCAAGGTCTCGTGGGTTTACACTTGGTATAGGGGTGGTTCCAGGCCAGCCCTAGCTTACTGGAACTTCACACGAGGCACTAGAAGGACGGTGAAAAGTTTTACGGTCCGTGCCAAAGTACTTGGCCACTTTTCTAAGCCTATCTCCAATGGATTCCAAATATCAGACAGTCTAACTGTTTGGGCCATATCTCCCTCACCCGAAGTCCAAATTGAGTGAAACCACTTGTGTTGCAGAGCTAACACAATGTGATAAAACTTTATATGTGGTATATCACATGGTTCATCCCACATAGAAAGTTATGACTGTTTGAAGTATACTGCCGAAACTATCCCTCTAGGCCACTAACTAGCCCGATTTGCATTCGGCCACTTAAACTCAACCCGTGGCCACCAAAACTCAACCATGGATTGTAGTAAATCATATAATGCCAACCATAAGTAGATTTCAAAAACTTTCGGGTTGTTACATATGATTTGAGGGTTCATAGATGACAACAAATAAATAGGGAGGGACTGCAACATATAATTGATCAAAACCATCTTCCCATCAAAAGATAATAATCTACTATGCAAAGAAAAAACTCTTCTAGAGATCATCCTAACAAGCTCTTCAGAGTAACATAATCTCTTTATCCCATAAAATATAGGACACCGCAAGTAAGTGATAGGAAAAGATCTCTGCCTTATTTTAATCAAAATTCTAAGTTAGAGATCAACAATAAAATGGGTTTTATCATATAAATAAAAGAATCTCTTTGCTTTATTTACTAACTGACTTAAAGCCTCTTCATACCTCTTCAAAATAGTCATCATCTTTACCACTGAACATCTATCTCCTAAGAAAAATAGTATAGTATCATCTGCATATGCCAAATGATTTATCTTAGGACTCCATATTGGCAACCATGCCCTTTAAAATCCTTATCTTTAAATAAAGTATTCATACCCCTTGACAACACTTTTGTTGCAATTATGAACAGAATAGGAGAGAAAGAGTCACCCTGCTTAAGCCCTCTTGTTGATGAGAAAAACCATAAGATTGACCACTGATTAAAACTGAGTAATCATTATAAAAATTTAGCCTCCACACCATATCAACAACAGTTTCACAGAAATCAAACTTTCTCATCACCTTTTTAAGGAAAACCCAAGATTCCCTATCATATGCTTTAGCCATATCAAGCTTTACTACAACACTGGAAAACTTATTACTTAGATTCATATCATTTACAATTTCTTGATCTAAAAGAACATTTTTTGATATACTTCTTCCTTTGACAAAAACTGATTGATTCTATTAGATAATCTTAGGAAGAACCCTACCAATCTCTCATGAAGGAATCTGGATATAACCTTATTAATAAAGCAATTCAAGCTAAGATCTCTTAAATGAAAGAAACTTTTTAACTCTTTTTTCTTAGGTAACAAGACCAGATTAGTATGAGTGAAGAACATTGGCAATCGTTGTCCATAAAAAAAGCTTTGACCACCATGGTTAGGTCCTCTCCAATCATGTCCTAACATTCCTAGAACAAAACACTAGGAAATCTATCAGGACCACTAGCACTATCCCTCTTACGATCAAACACCACTTTTTTAACTTCATCACAATAAGGCATCCCAATCATATGGTGATTTTCACCCTTCTCTATTAGATTTGTAATGTAATCCAACATTGAGAAGTCATGATTTACATTATCATCCTGAAATTGATCCACAAAGTATTCTACAGCTGCCTCCTTAATTTGCTAAGATGTATTTATTAAAACTCTGTGTTTATCTAAAATCTCATGTATCTGAAGTTTTTTTCATCTGCCTTGTACAAATGAATGGATAGACTTGGTGTTATTATATCCACATATAGACCATCTCATCACTGCCTTTTGTTTCCAAAATTTCTCCTCAACTCTAAGGAACTTCTTCAATTCATCTCCTATTCTACTATGTTTAGCTCTATTGGACTCTGAAGGGTCAATCTCAAATTGTGTCTCCTTTATTCTAATAACATCCTCATAGGTAGTAATCTTCTGAAAAGTATTACAAAAATCCTCTCAACTCCACATCACAAGGGTCCTTTTACATTCTTAAATTTATCATATAGCTCCATGAATGGACTCCTCTTAATATGTTTCTTCCAGTTTTGGTGAACTACCTATTTGAACATGTGATATTTGACCCGGAAACTAAGAAACCTGAATGTCTTAGTTGCTTCTTCCACCTCTTAATTACATACAACATCCAGTAGTGCATGATATAAGCCTAATTTACTAATACTTTATCTAGCCTCTTCATTAAGCATGCGTCATTTATTTTTCCAGTCCACTAGGTGTAACTGTTTCCAGTGAACCTTAGCTCAAATAAGGCACAATTACTAATGAATTGAGCAAAGTCTAATGCCTCATTTTTTGTAAAATCCACTCCACCCATTTTCTCATCTTCCTTCAGAACTGCATTAAAATTCCTAACTATAAGCCATGGGATGTCATTACAATCAATTTCTTTTGGCTCATCCCACAACTCAAGCCTCTCCACACTACTACATATTTCATATACGGACAATATAATATAAGAGTGATCATTATTACAAAACATCATTGTAATATGCATTAACTAGCACATTTCAAATCCCAACTTTCTTTTGTATTGATCTAACTCTCATAGATATTGGAAATGCTTCATGAGAGCTATGAATGAGTACTTAAATCTTTTATTTAAATCCATTAATCTACCCAAAGAATTATGAGTATTAACAGACCTAATATTCCAACAAAGAAGTCTTTTTAAATCATCGGAAACTAGAAGATATCCCCTCCTTATTGCTCCTTGTTTGAACCTAAAGAAGTATTTTTAGCCTTCCTCTCTTTGATTTTAAGCTATTGGTATGAGGAGGCGATATATTCTATTCCTCACAAATAAGCTTGATATTATAATCTATTGAGGCATCCATTACCTCCAGTATTCCTTTATTTATCTATTTGTTTACCTTAAAAATCGAGATCCAACATTGTGTTGTATGGAACAATTGTCGTATTGGCTATGTCCTCTTCAACATAACAATTATCATCACGACACTTTCCTCCCTTATGGCTTTATTGATCTTTACTATCTCCCTTCATGGGTTTCTCCTTGATGTTTTCGTCAATATACAACCTTTATCCTCCTTATTTCTAATCAGCATAACCATGTTGAAATCGTCCCCCTTATCTTTTGTACCACTATAATGTATATCAGCATCCCCACCTTTGATATTATCCCCAAAGGTTTTGTCTACCCACTCTTTTGTTGAAATAATTGTGCTATCTTTTTTACCATCTTCATTGGTAATTTTCTTTCCTTTTGGATCTTCTTTCCCAATTGCTAATGCTCCAAAATTAATTTCTAGTAAGAACATTCACTTGTGTCCTCACCTTGTTTTTCCTACCTTCATGTTTATATTTTACATCAATGAATTGATCACCCTTACTGCCCTTCACATTTTGAACTTCCACTTCTTGTAATTGATCCTGAGCCTTCACTTTTTAATTTTCTTTTCCTTGCTCAGGCTTATCTTTCTGATGAAAAAGATCTAGATTCTCAACAAAGCATTATTGCTCATCATGCCCTTGTATCATACAAGTCTTACCGTATTTTGGGGCATAAACATATTTAATATTAATCCATTTATCTACAACTTCACTACCAGACTTCCTAATCCCAATTTTGATAAGTTTTAGGAAATCTCTTAAAAGATCTACCTCGACCTTCACCCTAAAAAAACTAGGCCTAGTTTGAGTTTTTGTGGCCATATCCACTTGTAATGTCTTCCCTATCGCAGCAGCAAGGGACAAAACCCATTCTTTCCCAAAAACGATTGGTGGAAGCGATAGAAATGAAATCTATGCTATAGCCATCGATGTATCCTCATTAGGATTAAACATAAGATCCCACTTCAGAGTTGGCATTAGGAATGCCCAATTTTCCTAAGTAATATAGAAAGTTGGTTTCGATAGGAGATACACATATACTCCAATTAAATATCCCTAATTAGGACATGTCTATTACTAAGCTATCCGATTTTGTAGTCTCCCTTTGGTTCACACAGCTTCTGAATAAGCTCCCTCAGATCCTAAATATTAGGCAAGCCATGGGAGAACTTAAAAATTACTACATATTCAAAACATTCATAGAAAATCATTTGGCCTATCTCCTTTTGTTCCAATACTACAACATACTCTGCTTGAAGATACGAAATAGGCTTTAACGGGATAGGCTTTGCAGCAGAAGAGTTTGGTTTGAAAAGACTTACATATGAAACATTAGGAGGAGGATTTACCCCCTTTTTCCAACCTCAGAAGGAGGCTGGCCACCAATCATGGCAGGTGGCGCCACATATCATGACAATATTCTTGACGACAATATTAGGTTTTAGGCTTTTTAGAGAGAATTTTGGGGAACACTCAGTTTATAGAAAAATCTAGTCTATCCTTCTCAAAATACTTATCAAGTTTTATTATTCTAGAGTCCAATTATATGAATTTTAATCAACATTTAAAGATAATTTTTACCATATTATTATGAAAAAAGTTTCAAATAACATTTCTTTTGGTATGTATATAGTTTTTAAACATATTAAACTACCCTAATTCATTTTAACTCACAAGATTACTCAAATTAAGGTTTGAGAAGTGAAATGTGCAAATAACAATTAATATGAAACGAAAGGAGTATTAATTTATTCAAATAAATTTAGTTTATATTGATTAGTTAATCGATGCAACTGTTCAAATTCTAAAAAAAAATGAGTGCAAAGAGATCATTGATACATTTGGAAATGATAAGTATTAGAACACTTACATTAATATAAATTGAAAAAACTAATTAATCAGTATAAAGTATAAAACTTGAAACTATTCTAGGTTCAATAAATTTGATGATTAAATTCCAAAAAAACAAATAGATCAATTAAAAATATAAGATTCTTCCTCATAACATTTGCACATACAAATACGAAACCTTGACAAAGCGGTATATAAAATTATAACGACCTGAAATTTTTGAACTTCGTAGTTGTTGATAAAGGTCTATTTTGCACTTGTTTTGGTTGGCTAGTGACCATCATGGGTCGCACTTATGTTACCATGTTCAAAGGGATCGCGTTGATTGGTCTTTACACGAGGTCGTATGGCAGGGCTGACTTTGATTGGACATATCTCTTAGTACATGATGAAATATGTGGGATACAAACTATCAAAATGAAGCTCTTCGAGTTATCTTTGCAGCACAAATGGTCTAACTCAATTCAGAGTTCAGATGTGGAGGTTATGGCCATTACAATGAGAGTACCTGTGCACGGAAGTGTTTTTGAAAAGGGAAGGACAAAGTTGGCTAAGGCAAGGCCTCACGGAAGGACCAAGGACCGTGTGGGGGATCACAGCCTGTGAGCCCATCCGTGGGGAGATCTAGAGTGTGTTCTAGATGTTGGAACAAGGCCCCGAGCCAAGTGAGGCTCCACGGACCACTTCACGGTGTGTGTGATGCCTCACGGCTCATGAGGGCATCCGTGAGGTGGTCTAGTGAAGTTCCGAAGATTTCAAGCCCATGGCACAAGCCAAGTAGAGTTTCATGGTCGAGTTCACAATCTGTGGGCCTCTATACGGACCGTGAAGCTATCCCTATAAGTGACTGTTTTACTTTTTCTTCTCATTTCATTAATTGTTTAATTGTAATTTTAATTAGTCCTAGGGCCATTTTAGTCTTTTTAAACCCTCCTAAGACCCCTGGATTAAACCGTAATCACTCTTAATTGATTCAATCTCTTAAGTCTCTTCAAATATTTCTCTCAATTTTCTCTCTACCTCCACTGAAGACAAGCTTGGGCATCGGGGGAATTCCAATTCTTCATCAGAATCTTCTTATTTCTCTTAGTTAATTCAAGGAATGTGGGATTGATTCATGGTTTCTCTTTCAACCATGAAGACCCAAAAACCTTTTTCATTAATTTGATAATTTTATTTCTCTTAAAAATGGGTCCATAAAATTATGAATGATTTACTTAAATTGAAGTGTGGGTTGTGTTAAATTATTAATTTCAAAGTGAATAGAGCCCCTAATTGATGAATTTCATTGATTTCATGATGCTTCCAAAATGCATGTCCCCTTGGTTCTTCAATTCAAATATGGATATTAAGAATTTTGCTTTAAATTGATGATTTCATTTTGCTTTGGATATTGACTTATTGTGTATATGATTTAAACGTTGATATCAAATAACCATGCTACTCTTGATTATCTATGCATTGCATTCATGAGCATGAAAGGCTTGATTTGATGAATGTTTTGATAAGGACTTGACCCTCATGTTATGAGATGACTTGATTTTTTTAAAGATGTGGGAATTGACTAAATGTTATAAAATAAAGTCTATGATATGGCTCTTTGAGAAATTATTGGTGTTAACACCAATTTGATATGATATGATATGATGTGTAGAATGAGCTACTCCTATTGCATTGGTTTTGGAAACTCTTGTGGCTTTTAGCCCAATTATGCATTATTTTGACCGAAATATCAAATCTTCCTTTTGAAGGCTTGTATATGTATATGTATATGTATTCCCGTGGGATGAGACTTAGCACCGAGGGATTGGAGTCGGGGTGGACTATCTCCAAGGGTCCATAATCCTTTCCATCGAACTATGTGCCAAGATAGGGTATCTCCCTTGATGGGATTGCCTTGTTATGTATCCTCTTTCTTATGGGTTGACTAAGGATCTACCTGGCATGTATTCCAATTTCAATTAGTAGCTCATTTGTACTCTCATGTTGTTGGTTGAGGTCACGTCACTTCTATGATATGTAGTCTTACATTCATGCATCATGTCATGATATGGCATATTGTTATGATATCTACTCCCTTGGCTATGTGCATTCCTTCTATACCGATGTGTGCCCTTGTCATCTAGCCTTGATGTAGGATCATGTTCACATGCATGGCATAAACACATTCTTAGTGCATTATATGTTCTAACCCATACTCCTTGTCTACATGATTTAACCATGTAGGGACTGGAGATGACTTCAACCACCATTGGACGTCTAGTTGGAGAACTTGAAGTTGTTACTTGTGGTGAGCCCTATACTCCAAGGGCAACACCTACTTCTATCTACTTTATGCCTTTATTCTATGTTTCTTTATCTTATGACTTGAGGGTGAGCCCAAAATATGTTAAGGCCCCGTCTCATTTTATGTAGAGGCATTGTTGGACATATCGAACTCTAATGTACGTCATGCTATGTGTTGATTGAAATAATATGACTATCTATGTTTAATGATGGTTTCTTATGTTATGCTTTCGTTTTTGCTTATGTCTTCATGATCGTTGGATTGGGAATGTGCTTATGTGGAAAGCCCCTAACCCTTCTTGCCCTCATAGTTTGAGTCATACTTACTTTCCCCTTAGAACATAATTGCTATGTGCTATGTGATTCATGCTCTTGCCATCCACGACAACAACCCCATAGCTTAATTCCAAAGCCCTGAAAGCCCTTAGACTTATATGCCACTTATTATTTTTATGTGCTTCCAAACTGATGATGTGTGTGAGGATTCTAAGATAGCATGATCGAGGACTCTCGAGTTCTCTTTTGCTATGTCACATGTAGGCCCCATTCTTGGGTCGTGACAAAGATGGTATCAAAGCTATAGGTTTGTAAATGATCCTCAGAGTCCAATATGCTACATCAATTAGAGACTTGTTCATGAGCGTTATGCGGGCCATACCTAAGAGTGAGAGGCTATAATGATGTTTTAGGAATTTTCTCACTTTATTGTACCTATGTCGTGCTGTGGACTATTTAAAAGATTTCCTAAATGTTTGTGTTCTTGTCGCTTTTTAGAAGATGGCTCCCAAAAGAGCTCCCCTCCCCTGATAAGCTCCTATCCATGAGGAACAAACCCCTCGTGAGACTTTGGAGGAACAAGTAACTCATGTTGAATTTCAGAATATAGTTGCTCTGTTGGCTCAGGTGGTTGCTAATCAAGCCCGAAGAACTAATCCCATGAATAGTGGCACTCCAGCTTCTAGGGTGAGAGACATCATCCAAATGAACCCTCTGGAATTCATTGTTTCAAAGGTTGATGAGGATGCCCAAGAGTTCATTGATGAACTCGAAATGGTGTTAACTATTATGAGCGTCAGATCTAAGGAAAAAGTTAAATTGGCTACGTATCAGTTGAAGGATGTAGCTCAAGTGTGGTACAATCAATGGTTGGTGGAAAGAATTGAACATGTTAAGGTTGGTTGGTAAGAGTTCAAGACGGCTTTTCTGGACCATTTATTTCCCCTTGAACTTCGAGAAGCCAAGATGACTGAATTTATCAATCTCCGACAAGGTAGAATATCTGTGAGGGATTATTACCTCAAGTTCACCAAGCTCTCAAAGTATGCTCCCATGTTAGTAGTTGATCCCCGTGAAAGGATGCACAAATTTATTTCTAGTGTCTCTGACTTGGTTGTGAAAGAGTGTCGTTCTGCCATGCTTATTCGGGACATGAATATCTCCAGGCTTATGACTTATGCTGAATACATTGAGGGTGAAAAGCTCAAGGAGAAGAGGGTGAAGGACTCCAAGAGAGCCTGGTTTGATGGTGGATTCTCTAACTCTATGGGTGGTGGCGGATTTGGTCGATTCCAACAAGGCAAAGGTTCGAACATGAAGCTTGCTAATCAAACAGTTCCTCCTCCTAAGACACAAGTTGGGGGTGGTCCACGAGCTCCTTATTGTGGCCAGTGTAGAGGAAACCATTTGGGTGAGTGTGGGAAGGCTTTGGGTGCTTGCTTTAGGTGTGGAAGTATGAATCACAAGATTTTTGACTTTCCAAAGAACACAAAGAGGGATCAAGTGGCTCCAGGTGGTCAGGGGCAGCTGAAGGCCTAGGTTTATGGTGCTCCCAGGAACAATAGGTTCTATGCTCTTCATACCCAGCAGGAGGTAGATGAGGCTCCGAACGTCATGACTTGTATGTTAAAAGTATTTGATTTTGATGTTTATGCTTTACTTGACCCGGGTGCAAATTTATCTTTTGTGACTCTTCTATTGGCTGTTAAATTTAGTTTGAGCCCTGAAACTCTGAGCGAACCTTATTCGGTGTATACTCCCATGGGTGAGTCTATCAATTCCCTGAAAGTATATCGGGCTTATCCTATTTCTGTTTTGCATAAGGTTTTCCCAGTTGATCTATTAAAGCTAGAGATGTATGACGGTAATGTTATTCTTCGGATGGATTGGTTGCATGTCCCATATGCTCAGTTGATTGTAGAACTAGGCAAGTCAAATTTCAAGTTCCTAATGAGCCCGTATTTGAATGGAAGGGTAGTGATTCCGTGGTTAAGGGTTGGTTTATTTTCTATCTCAAAGCCCAGAGATTGATTTGCAAGGGATGCATCTATCATAATGTAAGGGTTAGAGATGTGGAGGTTTAGTTAGCTGCGCTTGAATTGGTTTTGGTGGTTAATGAATTTCAAAGTGAATAGAGCTCCTAATTGATGAATTCCACTGATTTCATGATGCTTCCAAAATGCATGTCCCCTTGTGTAACAACCCGAAAATTTTTGAAATATACTTATGGTTAGCATTCTATGATGTACTACAAGCCATGTATGAGTTTTGGTGGCCACGGGT
>JBCEWC010022432.1:0-10028 GCA_038996855.1 Solanum aculeatissimum | reverse complement strand
TATATATACACATATATATATTCATTTAAAGAAAGACATTTCTGATCCATTTGGTAACAATAACGACATTTTTGGACCAAAGTATCATTGACAAAGGCATTTTTGGACCAAAGTCTAAATCAAGGGTATTTTTGACCCTTTTCCATTAATATTAAGGCATTTTTGACTCATTTCTAATAGTACAAGGACATAAATGACCCAAAGTATAAACTGAGGGCATTTTTGCTCCTTTTTTATAGTACAAGGGCATTTTTGACCCTTTCTCCTGATCCTATCCATTTACCTTGTGGAAGTTGATGGAGACTCAAGTTTACTAAATTTTTGTTGGTTGTAAGGAAATTAGACTGTGCAAGAACAACGAGTCATATCGTTTGTCGCAAAATCTGCAATCATTATTAATGCCACTAGTGACATTGCCCAGATCTTGTTCCGTTTCTCTAGGAAGACGGATCGTTGTTCACAAACTAAGAGTCTTGTAGGATTTGATGATTTTAGGATCTCAAGAATTCTTTTTTGATTTCTCACAGTTTTTTAATATACTGATACGATAGTTTTAGAAGTCAATAAATTTCTGCAGACTTTAACCCACTCTCCACTTTTGTCCCACATGGGTTTTTCACTCTTCCCCTTTAGGAGTCAACCACTCTCCCTTAAAATAGGGAAGTGGTTGGGCGGTTATAACTGCTCTCCTTAGTGGACAATAACTATTTATCCTTATCCTTTTAGGATGAGGTTGGACAGTTATTAATTAACTGCACCATCATATAATTAAATCAGATACATGGGTCGGGTTAAGATTGAATTAGGGCAGTCGACATGGGCGACCCATAATTCTAAAAAAAATTTACATCTCCCACTTTGCACATGGTGGACAAGACCTGATTCAACATTATATCAACTTAACACACACAATTCATATAACAAATAGTTCATGCAACCTGTGAGTATAAATGTTTGCCTACAAGGTCTTATATGCCTTATATAGGAATTCAATCATGTACGAAAATAATTCACTATCAATATGAGGATATTAATACTCACAATACCCCAGACATTAACTACTCTAGTAGTTATTCATCTTATCACTCATTCTCTTTAAGAGGTGAACTCGAGTTCATAATTAATTTCAATTTTTCATAGTCTTCCCTTTCTACTTGAATCTATCTATTTCGAATCAACTACTTTCCTAGACACGCACCGCATTGCTAAATCATATATGACTATTAGTAATATATTAAAGTAGCGACATTGGTTGAAATTTCAAGAAACAGTAAAAGTCAAAGGGTATTTAATTGAAAAGTTCAACTTTGACTTTTCAGGGTCTCACACAATGAAAAAACAAGGATCATTCTTTCATTAACCCTTCTGTCGCATAACACATATGGTATGAAGCATGTGCGACGATGTTCTCACCTTATGAAGGTGCATCTGTCTCACTCCAACATCGTACAGATCTTGGTCTAGACATTTTCGATGTCTAACCCGAGTTTCTCTCTACAATTATCCTCAAACTCATTTTCTTAGAGAGACTCTTGTCTGGTTTCCAAAATAAGTCTAAATACGATAATGATATCTATCTCTTCACATTCCCCAACGTAAGAGGTGATTGCTCGTGTGAGAGAGCCAATTTTGTGACTTGTTTGACACATTAAACATTATTACACGCCTTTAAGATATAAATATAATAATCTTATATTGATGAGAATGTTATAACACTAAAGTTATATAACAATACAAATCACATCCTACGTAAGCCTAGAGACTTAACATGTTTTTCAAACAAATCTCTTGATATTGCCTTAGTAAAGGGATCAACTACCATTTCACGAGTAGGAATGTATCGTAAATTCACTTCTCCACTTGCTACTGTATCTCTCACAAAGTTATACTTGATATCAATGTGTTTGGTTTTGTTGTGATACTTAGGATCCTTTGTATATACGATAGCCGCGTGACTATCACAATATAAAGTCATAGGACCCTTTGGATTCTTTGCAATGTTCAAATGCTCAAAGAATCTCTTTAACTAAATAGCTTCCTACATTGCAGATGCACAAGCTACAAATTCAGATTCCATAGTTGAAAGAGTTTGTGCACATTTGTTTCTTACTTTTTCACGAAATGGTACCACCATTGAGCAAGAAAACATAACCGAAAGTAAATTTTCTATCACTTTGATCACCAACCCAATCAACATTTGTGTAGCCTCTCAAGTGCAAATCAAATTCAATATAACACAGTGAATAATCTACAGTTCCCTTTAGATATCGAAATATTCTCTTCACTGCCTTCCAATGATCTCTTCCAGAATTTGATTGATACTTGCTTACTAGACTTACGACATAATAAATATCTGGTTGAATACACATCATAGCGTACATCAGACTTCCAATAGTACTAGAATATGAAACTCGAGACATTTGTTCCTTTTCTTCTTCATTCTTGGACACATTTCAAGACTTAAAGATTCACCTCTAGATATTGAAGTATCCATGGATTTGCAGCTATTCATTTGAAAACGTTCCAATATTTACTTTATGAATGTTTCTTGAGATAAACTCAAAAATTTCTTGGAATGATCTCTTTGGATCTTCACACCAATATGTAGTCTGTTTCACCCATATCTTTCATATCAAAATGAGTTTGAAAATCATGACTTGATAGTTTTCAGATACTTCAAATCATTTCTAGCTAATAGCATATCATCCACGTAAAGAGAAAGAATTATAAACTTTTCAATGGATCTTTTCACATAAATGCAATGGTCTTCATCGATCATGGTGAAATCTAATGAAATCACCTCTTTATGACATCTCAAGTACCACTGCCTAGAAGATTGCTTTAGACCATGAATAGATTTTTTTTTAATTTACAAACTTTCTTTTCTTGGCCTTTAACAATGAACTTACAGGTTGTTCCATGTAGATTTTCCCATTCAATTTTTCATTGAGAAAAATAGTCTTCATATCCATTTAATGTAATTCTAAATCTAAACGTGCAACTATAGCCAAAAGAAGTCGAACAGAGGTAAACTTTACAACTGGTGAAAAGGTTTCCTCATAATCTATTCTAACTTCTTGAGTAAAACCTTTAGCCACCAATTGAGCTTTGTGTCTTTCCATTGACCCATCTGATTTACGTTTAACCTTGAGAATTCACTTATTCCTAATAGCTTTACGTCCTTATGGAAAGTCAACTAAATCTAGACTTTGTTGGTTTTCATGGACTCTAATTCTTCTTCCATTATTTTCAACTATTTATCCTTTTCAGGACTCGTTAAAGCCTCAGTTACAAAGTTAGGTTCATCCAACACCGTGGGAGATAACAAGAAAACATAATCTTCAATCTGATAAAATCATTTAGGTACTCCTTTTCTAGTACTCTTACGTAGGTGAAGTTCAGATTCCTCTATAGGAATTTGGGATTCAAAGTTCTCACTCGGACCAGAAATCATCTCTTGATCAATCGTCTCATCAAATCTATCTGATGATATTATCTGGTCTCCTGAATTCAACATTTCGTATAGAGGCTCACCTTCAATTATCACTCCCTTTTGGAATTTTTTTTTCAAAAATTTGACATCTCGTGATTCAATTTAAGTGAAACTTCCATCTTCCAATTTATCAATGAACACATACACTTTGGAGCGTTCTGAATATCTTATGAAGACACATTTCTTTCTTTTTTGACTTAATTTACCAAACTCACTCAAATGATCTTTAATGTAAGCAGCACAACTCTAGGGTCGTAGATCATCTAGGTTTGTTTTATGACCAGTCCAAAGTTCAAAAGGGATGGAAGTCACTGATTTAGAAGGCACTTTATTCAAAATATAGGTCGTACTCAATAATGCATCTCCCTAAAAGGAGATAGGCAAATTTACCTGTGCCATCATTGACCTCATCATATCCAATAATGTCCTATTCCTTCTTTCAACCACACCATTTTGTTGGGGTGTCTAAGGAGTAGTTAACTATCTGACTATGCCCTTTTCATTACATAACTCTTCAAATTGATTTGACAGATATTCACGTCCTTGGTTGGCTTTCAAAACCTTTATTCTTTTATCTAATTGATTTCAACTTCATTCATATATGTTTTTAAAGCAATCTAGTGCTTCAGATTTATGAGAAATCAAGTAGACATAATCGAAGCGCGTGAAATCGTCAATAAATGTAATAAAATATGTGACACCAAACCTTGCCTTCACATTCATTGGACCACAAATATCAAAATCGATTAATTGAAGTGAGAACTTGACTCTCTTAGCCTTCCCAAATGGTTTTTGCGTAATCTTTCTAGCAAGACAATTTTCACAAGTCGACAATTCAATTTTGGATAAAGGGCTTAAATGTCCTTCTTTTACCAACCTATTCATTAGTTCTTGCCCTATGTGACCTAATCTCGTATGACATGTAATAACATGTACATCATTATTACTTGAAGAATATGTCATTACACAACGGTCAACATAATAGTTATAAGTTGAAAGATTACAATCTAAAACGATGAAACGATCATAACGTAGTCCAAAATCATACGAAACATTATCTAGTGTTATTCTGATACCATTGCAACTAAAAAATAAATCAAAATCAACATCTAAAAGCACTGAGACAGATATTAAGTTTTGTTGGATATCTGGAGCATATAGAACATCATGCAACATAAAGGATTGACCACCACACAAGTCTATTTTGCAAGTGCCTATTCCCTTGACTTCCAATCTTGCATTATTTCCCACATATATCCATCTAGATCCAGGTGTAACTCGACGAAACTCCACAAATGCTTCTCGATCTCAACTCACGTGGTTTGTGGATCCTGAGTCTATCATCCACATAGAATAAGACTCAATCAGTAAAGAAGTGCTTGAAACATATACAACACTTAGAGATGCATTGAGGAATGCTACCTATTTCGGCTCGGTACACTCATGAGCGAAATGCCCCAAAACTTGACAATTGTAGCACTTCATCTTACTTTTGTCTCTTTTCTTAAAAAATCTTTTTCCTTTCTTGGAATTTGGTTTGTTCTTTTTCTCAGAGGGTCCTTTCTCGGTCTCCTTATCCTTTCCTTTCTTCTTTCAATTTTTCTTGGGCTTGAAACCTGAAGATTTCGTACTACTAGATTCAACCACAAAGGCATTAGTAGTAATTTTAGTAGCACCAAGTTGCTCGTCTTCAAGTTCAACATGACGCGCAACATCAAAAAAGATTTTTATACTTTTATTATGGTTCAGGTTAACTTTCAAATGTTCCCAACTATTGGGAAGAGACCGGATCACTGCTTGAACCTGTTGCTCATCAGACAGAACGTGACCAACATTCTTAAGTTGTGCTATCATATTTGACATCACCCTAAGGTGTTCCTTGATGCTTTGATTATGACGTTTTTTGATAGTGTCAAACTTGATAGTTAGCAGCTGTCTTAGGTGGGTCACAGAAGTGCCCCCATATGTTCCTCGGAAGTGCGTCCATATCGCATGAGCATTAGGAAATTCCTCATATTCAAGAATTATTTCATCAACCACAGAGCTTACAATAATTTCACGTGCAATGAAATCTGCCCTTTTCCAGACTTTGTAAGTTTCAATTTCTCTCCTGTGTTGAATAGTGTTACCCTCTTTTGATTGACTTAGTACATGATTTATGCCTTCGAGCGCGTTTTGCTCGTCTAAGTCATACCATATTTTACGACTGCATATGTCATAATTGTCACCATTTGGTTTCTCGCATTTGCTTAAGTCAGCAATTAATGCTATTTGATGCCATATTTGTAGCTTAGAGACATTTACGCAAATTCACTCATCAATTAGGCATGTGTTAATATACATTCAAGCAAATTAATTCTAATAATAGTTTCACATATGGAGTAAAATTGAAAAAGTATTTGAAATACTCAATCATCATTTACTTTCCAAATGTTTAACTAAAATTAGATTTTTTTTAATGTATATTAATAAAGACGTATTCACAAAGATCACTAAGTCTTAATCATTATCATATTTCAATGTACCATGAAACATCAAATATTTCAAAATATGATAAAACTCAAATATTCATATTAAAGAGAGAAACAACATATTACATATGTTTAAACAAGCAAACTAAATGAAGTTACAAGCCATTTATAATAAAGTCTTCCCCTACTTAAATTTGAGATAACGTAAATACACACTAAAAGGTTCACTAGGCCAAAGCTCGTGATATACATTAACCAGTCTCTCTCTCCAAGATTCACAAAGGAAATCTACTAAAATAGCCAAATATTTCCAATCTGAGAGATCCGCAAAAAATTTCAATTCTATACGCTTTAATTCAAAAAATTGAATAAAGCTAGCAACTGAAATTGTTGGAGACATCTTAAAAGACTTGAACTCTTTTAGCTTCTTCTCTCTTTCCATTCGAATAGTCCTTTCATTTCTTAACAAGTCTTATGTCATTCTAGAGTCACCACTTTTTATAATCTCTCATCCTCGAACACTAGTTCTTCGATGATGTGCTCTTCCATTTTTTTCTTTAACTCGACATCTAGAACTCCTACTTGGAGTGATTCAAGTTTGTTCCTGTTTTTCCATGTCTGAAATAGGAATGAGGAGTCAAAAATACAGTTAACACACTTTAATGTGATAACACATGTCACAAATTTCTGATAGAAGACAAATAGATTATAAAAGGGCTTGAAGGTATGAATATAACTTTAATGGGGCAACATTATTACCCAAAACATTCAAACAATCGTAACCTATTCGATTTAAGTCTGTTTGACTATAATAATACTTTTCTGAAAAGCTCAAAACGAATAGATTATGAAAAAACAAATTCAAGTAAAAAATTTCAACCAACTCAGCCCAAAATAGCAAAAACAACAACTGATTTTGAGAAAAATGTTAAAAGATTGCCGTTTTTACAAAAAATCATATCTCACTCATTTTACAACTGTTTTACTATTATAATGTAGTTTTGAAAACCTTGCAACGAGTAGATCATGGTAATAAAAAAAATTGACCTTTAATTTTGATTAGTAATTTTTGAAAAAGGCAAAAATAGTAGCAGTTTTTTGTCACAACGCAGTCAAAAAACTACGCAACTTCAAAACACTATAACTCACTCGCTTTTAATTCGATTCGCTATTATAATATAGTTTCAAAAATCTTGAAACGAGTAGATTATATGTGTAGAAAAATTAGGCCCAAAAATTTATTAAACGAAAGTCAAAATGAGCCTAGATAGAATCTGTCTTTTCGAAAAAAAATCATCAAAGTCATCGATCATCAACTAATTCATCTTATTCCGTAAATAGATGAACATCAAGACATTTAAACATGGAAATAACAATCAAACAAACCTTGTTTTGATACCATTTGTAAGGAAATTAGACTGAGCAAGAACAACGGGTTGTACCTTTTGCCGCAAAATCTGCAATTGTTGTTAATGCCACCAGTGAAATTGCCCCAGATCTTGTTTCGTTTCTCTAGGAAGACAGATCGTTGTTCACAAACTAAGAGCCTCGTGTGATTTGATGAATTTAGAATTTCAAGAATCCTTTTCTGGTTTCTCACAGTTTTTGAATATACTGATATGACAGTTTCAGAAATCAATTAATTTCTGTAGACTTCTACTCACTCTCCACTTTTGTCCCATATGCGTTTTTCACGGGCGGTTATAACCTCTCTCCTTATTATAACTGTTCATCCTTATCCTTTTAGGATGAGGTTGGACAGTTATTAATTAACTGCACCACCACATAATTAAATTAGATACATAAGTCAGGTTAAAATTTGATCAAATTGGTCCACATGGACGATCCATGATTCTAAAAAATCTTACATGGTTATTTAGCATTGTAGTGAGGTATTACGAAAAATAAAACATAAAGAGCTTTATCAATATAAAGCCATTTATTTCAGGATCTCCCTATAATTATTTTTAAATCGATAGGGATTTGTTTGTTGCTAACTTATTATTATTTATAATTTTATGATTGGAAGGTGATAAATTGTATAGAGAGATAAACATAGCATTTTTCCGTACCAGGTTTGGAACTTCTTCTTCTTTTGTTTTTTTTTTTCCATATGCTGCATATTCTTGTAATTGATTTTCCTAGAACATTATTACTGTGATGTAATTTATTACTCTTAATTTAATTTTTTTAGTAATTCAAAGACACGTTATTTTATTTTATTTTATTTTTAATAATGATTGTTTCCAGATGTTTGTATTTTTCTCTCTTTCATAGTTGTTGGATGTAGTTTTATCTATCCTATTTTATTTTAACTAGTTTTGTTATACGCGTTTTGCGAATGATTAAAATGTATATTTCGTTTGATAACAAACATTATAGAGAAAAAAATTAATTTAATTATGAATTTATAAAAAGATAAATAATTTACTAATTTTGATAAATTATTTAGAAGTCTTTCCAAGGCTAGAAGTTCTTATTTAATCCTTTTTTTCCATATATTTTAAAAGTCAAGTCAATATTATAAATATAATTAAATAATAATTTTTAAAAAAATGGTAAAAAGAACGATTTTTTCTAAAGAAATGATTTTTAATGAAGGACAAAAAGTTAAAACAACATTTATAGGGGTCTTTACACTTTTAATATAGTACTAGTTTAGTGTACGTGTCCTGCACGTATGTGTCGTGTCAATCTAAAAAATTTATATAAATATTACTTGTAATTAAAATAAATACAATATCCATATAAATAAAATTAAATAAATATTATTAATTTGATGATCCATTATGAATGAACAAAGATGAGAAAATTAATTCAATTATTTATAATATAGAGATATGTTAATAGTTTATAAATATATAAAGTAATAATTTAGAGTTGAATAATTAATTGATCAAAATTTAATTTTTAAAAAAGACTCCGAAATATAAAATGAGTAGTTTAATGTTTTCAAGGTAATTTTAATTCCTCTTTTTTTTTAAAAACAAATTGCTATATTACATACTTTTATTAACAAAATATTTGATATCAAAATTTTAGTTAATTTCAAAGTCTTAAATATTAAAAAAATAATAATATTTTCCCTTTTTCCTTCATAGCCTAGACAATTATTTATATAGAATAGTCTTGTGAATTCTAAATATAAAGAAATTTTAATTCAAAAGTGAATCTTGAAACTAAATAAATAAAAGACAAAATCATAAATTAAGAAAAATAGTGAAAAATAATTTTATCTAAAGTTGAGTATTTTAACGAAGGGCATAAAGTTCAAACAATATTTCTAAGGCTCTTTACGCTTTTAATATAGTATAGATAAATAATTTGTTGAAGTATTCTTTTTTGGGTGATAATTACTATTTTCGATTAATGTTATTTTATATGTTTTTTTGCTTCGTTTTATTTTAGGACCTGGAAGTGGAATTTCTATTTTGGTTTTTTAATAGGTATGAATTTTCTTAAAGTAAAAAGAAATTTATGAAGATATTATAATATTTAATATCAATTGTATTCCTAAATATCCAAAAATATATTTATTGATAGTTTGATGTACGACCCATAAATGCCTTGCTTTTGGTTGCATCATTGAATGACAATATTTTTTTGGAAAATGTTATTTGGCCATAAAAAATTGACCCAAAAATGACCATAAAGATCAAAAAGACTATAATAGCCTTTTCTTTTCAAAATAAAGTTAAAATTTTTTAAAACAAAGTTATTAAATTTTAGGAAGTATTTATTATGAAACTTTTTGGATTCTACAAAGCATTAATAGCCTCATCTCTTTTTTAATTCTTTATTCTTCATTTTTTCTTTATCAATTTATTTTTCTTCTATTCATAACATACTATGAAAAGAATATCATTTATGCTAAATATTTAAAATGTAAATTTTTTAATTATAATTTTTAATATAATATTGTTATAAATCTTTTATAGAACTAATTTGTAAAGTTGTTTGACTAATAATTCTTCATATTTTTTTTTCCAGTGAATTGAATTAGTTTGCTCTATCAAAAATTATTTACTATTTATTTTTATAAGACAAATCAATTTTAATAGGAA
>JBCEWC010022431.1:0-10028 GCA_038996855.1 Solanum aculeatissimum | reverse complement strand
AAAAATAATAAATAAAAAATAAGGATATTTACTACCACCATCATTATCATAAAAATAATAATTATAATAATAATAAATGAAAATATATTTTTTTCGAACAAATTTTGAAAGTTAAAAAGTATTAAAATACGTAAGTGTAGGTTAAATTTTGAAATAAACTTGTTTATTTTAAAAAGTTTTAAAAATACCTATTTTAATCAAATGACGATCTAAAAAGGGATTTAGGTCGGTCAAAATTGGGTGTCAACAATTAGACGTGAATATCATGAATGACAATTGCATGCATTGTAACATTCTTCAATTTTAATTTCGTTCTTAATGAGTCGACGCATTTAGGTTAAGCCCGTATTCATTGCTTTCCTTGGAGGGGTAGTGATTAGGAAAAGGACTTTACAACAGAAATTCAAGGTTATTAACCTAGTCTAAGTACTTGAGACCGGAAGGTGATAGTATTTTGTGATCCATAGCAAGGGTTAGGATTGCACATTCTGAGACCGGGAGGTGAAGAATGAAAATGCATTTAAGAAGGATCGGAAGGTGAATTAGGTATTAGTTAACTTGCTTGATCTTGTACGCATATTCATAAATGAATTCGTTAATCTAATTTGGCTACTGAGTTGGATGTCATGGGGAACACACCCCTAGCTTATAATTAATTGTTTGAAATCCAGTAGTTAACAAGGCTCTCTAGTATTTTACTTGAAGTTGCATATTAACCTTTCCAACCCCCCCCCCCCCCTCCCCCCGCATTTACTTTATGCATTTTTGTTTCTAGGAAGTAGGTATTACATCTGAAAACGAGTGCTAATAGATATATTCTCACGTATTCCCTGTGGAATCGACCTCAACTCTTGTTGAGTTCTATATTTGATCAACAACCGCTTTACTATTCCTTTTGGAGAGTAAATTTGGGTGTATCATAATATAAAATAAATCTAAAAAATAATAGAATTATATGCTTTTAAACAAAAATTAAAAAAAGAAAAATATTAATGCCACTAAAAGTTGCCCCTAAATTTAGAACAAGATTAATATAATAAGAAAATGGAAAAAGATAAATATAATTACAAGGAACCATAAATAAATGTCAACAAAATATCTCCTTAATGACCACATTAAATTAATAGATAAGCGTGTTAAAGTGTAAATAAAAAATATTAATTATTATATATTCTTGTAATAAAAAAATTACTTTTGTAAATAAAATGAAGTCGGTACATATAATGTTAATTAAGACCTTAAATAGCAGTCTCATATTTTTTTGTATATATAGATCAAGGCTTTCCACTCGAAGGCATATTACTCGTTTCTCTCTCACGCCAAATACTTAAATCGGACAATTATTTTCTAAAAACACCTGAGACATACATTGTATAATGAGAGAGAGATGCACCCAAACAGCAGTTGCCAACAAAGTCGGATCCTTATCATTATGTTTCAATGTACTTAGTTCTTTGCGTTGGTTTAAACCGTATAACAGATGAGAAGTATTTAGATGATAAATAATTCTCCTAGCTAAAATAGAAGACACTCGCTCCTTTTGAGTGTGATCCTTACTCAGTTACTCCTATCATGTTCTGTGAGAATGTGTGATACATACAGACAACACCAAAGTATACTAGTTTTCTATGTATTTACTTCCTTTTCCGAGTAAAATTCAGTAGACAAATAAGTGTATCAATCAGGCTTGAAAAACTATACATCGAGACTCGTACACAATTGTTGCTACATTTGGAAGAATAAAAAAGAGATCAAATTTCAATATGACACCAACTAGAAATGCACTCTAGTATAGTGCTTCTCAACAAAGGAAATGCCGGATTAACAAGACCTATCAACAAGCGAGATATGGACTTCTCTGCGTTCCAGCTTTGCAATGTCTAAGTCTGTATCCTTTCTGCAGACATATGTACACTGCCTTACATAAACAGACAACAAACAAAAGGTTTATAATTTATGCTACACAATCACAGCACCAGGCTTCATACTCCCGCATGTCACCAGTTTCTCTACTCCATGAGATTCAATGTCCTCTCTGTTTCTTACAGTCCTCATGATTGGTTTTGGTTTGGTATATGATGTCTAGCTTCTCCATCCAAATGATACTGGATTACAAAGGTCAATAACAAACACAAATATAAATTGGCCGGTTGTAAAGAGTGGATCAGCAGAATCTACATAAACAGCCTTGTCCCCACATAATAATCTTGTTGAAGAAAAGCAGATAAAGTTCAATTCAGCAAAGCAACTAAGCACCTAAGTTCACATGTTCCAAAGTTAAGAATCTCATATATTACTTCAAAATAAAATAAGACAGGTGACAAAGTGGATACTTGGACCACAAACTCATAAGTTGCACATATTGAAGCAAAAATTGTTAAACCACATTCAATTGCATACTGTCAACGTATAATACGGCCAAAACTCTGCCACTACCTAACTAAATTTGCAGGATCCCAAGTTTGTAGCACATTCATCTCTGCCCGTAACAAGCAACAATACCAGAAATACATATATAATAATGATAACAAAAGTGCAGAATAACTGAAAATAACTACCAACAAGACATGATAAGGTGATCTCTTCAGTAACTTCAACAATATGTGCTAGACCTCTCTCTTTGACATGCTCAAAGGAACAGGTAAAAATGGAAGGAAACATAAGCAACCTTGATCTTTGCATATTAGGGATCCAACGACAGAATGCAAACATTTGTTGACATATTAATCCAAAAAAAACCACTTTTGACATATAAACCTCGAAGTCTAGAGCTTGTCTGACCAGCCAGTAGGCTGCTAAACAAATTAAAATGCCAGCCTAAGTGATACCCTTAATGTATTCCATTGAAAATCAATGGAAGATGACTGACATAATATTGCATCTTTAAAACATACCTTTTCCCTCATCCGTGAACTCCAGATGTCAGAAAGGCCACCTCTTGCATCACCTTTAGCTAACCCAGATGTTTGGCTTAAACGTCGATCAAGCAGTGGCTCCCTCGTTCTTCCAACAACATCATAATCTCTCTCCATATCATGGTTTAGTCTAAGGCTACTAACCAAAGTTCTGAGAACAATTGCGAGAAATAAGGAGAATGCCTGGGGATGATGGAAGAATAAGATTTTAGCATAACATGGACCATACACCAAACAAACGGTTAGAAGAAGCCTTAAAATACCAAATCAATCACATGATCACAAGCCAAAAACCATAAGCGGGTTGATTTTCTACTGTTTTGACCATGTCTTTCATTCTTGTCAACCATTGGGGCTCATAAGTTGATAAAACACAAATTTCAGCATGTATCATATGTAAAGAGTATATGCCGGGAAATTTCACATCCCTTCCCCAGTAAAAGAAAACAGACTTATCAGTCACTAGTCGCTCTGTAAGATGTTCCTTGCCCAAAGGCTAAGTTGATTTATACAACATCAGGCAAAGTTTATTAATATAACATCACTAATGTTATTTAAGAGTTGATGTAATGCTTTTTCAATAATAACAATTGCACATTCTACCTATTCTAAAACATGTTCCAGATAACAAATATATTAGTAATCCCAACCCTCTCAATTTCCACACTAACGAGAAGCAACACCAAATCTGGATGAAGGTATTAAAAAATCATAGGAACGCAAATAAAATCTTAGAAGACCTTCAACTTCAAAGAGAACCTGCCTGAATTACAACAACAGCAATGCCAATCCACTTACAAACATCCATATTTTGTTGAATAAAGGACCGAAGGCTGTGAAGTTCGCCAGTTGGGTCCATTGGAAGATCCTAGGAAGAGACAAAACAAGTGCCCGAATTTGAGCTATTAACAGGTAAACCAGGATAGAACATCTACATCAGGAGAAGAGTAGATCTGAAACAAACACCTCACCTTCTCCCAATGATGATCAATTGCAATAAATGCAGCCAGACTTACTTCCAAGAGTACAAAAGTCGTCATAAGCAGAGAGTACTAGTATATTTAGGTGGTCAAGGCTAACAGTCAATCAGTAATAGCTGTTTATATCAATCCATGAATTAGCACTTAATTAAAGAAATATAATGATGCGCAATGGGACAACTTTACTTATATTTTGCATTTGATCACTATAAAAGCTGGAAACGAAAAGACAGAGAAGAATTAGGAGGAAAAATCTTTAAGATTATGATAATAGTGACCTCAAGAGGGTCTACCGACTTGATTTTCCTTTAGGACCGACCCAAATTCCTTTCTTTACAAAATAAGAACAGGAAGAGCTTTTTGTGTCAGTCTCCTCGACGCCCGTCCTTCTTGATTTGTTTTTTGAAGTATGAAGACAACATCAATAAAATCCAATCAAATGAAATTATAAGTGAGAAGTTAGCAATCCTCGCGATCTAGACCAAGTGGAGTGCATCAAGGATGAGGAAGGCTATGAATTGGTGGTAGATGAACTTATTAGACAAAGATGACAGACATACTTCCACAAACTCTTGAATAAAGAGGAAAAGAAGAGTGTCATGTTGGGGGATATGGAGCACTCTTAGAGCCATCAAGATTTTTGGTATTGTAGGAGCATTAAGCTTGAGGAAGTAGAGAGGGCTATGTGTAAGATGAGTAGAGGTAGAGTAACCAAACCAGACGAGATTCTGGTGGAATTTTAGAAAAGCACGGTAGAGCAGGACTGCAATGATTAACTGGATTGTTTGATGTCATCTTTAGGAAAACAAACATGCTCGAGGAAAGGAGAGGAGTGGAGTACTATGATTCTGTTGTACAAGAACAAGTGTGATCTTAAAAATTACTATAGGAGTATCAAGTTGTTGAGCCACACTATGGAAGTTTGGGAGAGGGTAGTGGAGATGAGAGTAAGAGGTTTCTATTTTTGAGAACTAGTCCACTTTCATGCCAAGACGATCAACTACAACCTTGTAGGGGATTAGTGGAGATTAGTAGAGCAGTATAAGGAAAGGAAGAGGGACCTACATATGGTGTACATTGATCTTGAAAAAGTATACGACAAAATTCTAAGAGAGTATATGAAGATGTTTGGAGACCAAAGGTGTTCCAATCATATACATTAGGACTATTAAGAACATGTATGATGAAGCTAAGACTAGGGTGAGGACAAGGAGAGGAGACTCGGATCACTTTCCAATGGTAATGGGGTTGCATCAGGGGTCGGCTCTTAGCCCCTTTTATTTTGCTTTGGCCATGGAAGTTCTGACGTGACATATTCAAGGAAAGGTGCCTAGTGGATGTTATTTTGCTAATGACATTGTACTGATTGATAAGATGCATAACACATTTAACAACTAGCTTGTGATGTGAAGAGCGACCTTGGAGTCGAAAGGTTTCAGATTGAACAGGATTAAGACAAAGTACATGAAGTGCAAGTTCAGTGATATGCCTTGTGTAGCGGATGTGGAACTGAGGTTGGATTCTCAAGTCATCTGCAAGAAGGAGAGTTTCAAGTACCTATAGGCTTTTATCCAAGGCAACAGAGAAATTGACGAGGATGTCACTTAGTTGGGGTGGTTGAAATGAAATTTAGCTTTTGGTGTATTATGTGATGAAAAGGTGCTACTAAGACTTGAGGTAAGTTCTACAAAGCAGTATTTAGGTTGGATTTGTTGTATGAGGCAGAGTGTTGGCTAGTCCAGAACTCTCATGTCTAAAAGATAAAAGTTGTGAAAATGAGAATATTAAGATGGATCCATGGACTTACTAGGAGAGATATGATTAGAAATGAAGATATTTGAACAAAGATGGAAGTGGCCTCCGTCACAGACAAGATGCGGGAGTCTAGACTGAGATGGTTTGAACATGTCAAACGGAGATGCATAGGCTCCCAATGAGGAGGTGTGAGAGGTTGGCGATGGAGGGACTGAGGAAAGGTAGGAGTAGGTCGAAGAAGTATTGGGGAGAGATGATCAAGAAAGACATGGCAAGCTTTCAGCTTACCGAAGACATGATCCTTAATAGGAGTGTGTGGAGGTCAAGAATTCTAGTAGAACGCTAATAGTAGATAGTTTTGTGTCTTGTTTCCCCTACTACTAGGATTAGTATTGTTTTCAGTACTTTATTATTTACTACGTCCATATTCTTATTATTTTCTATTCTATTTGTTGTCTCATATGCATCTACTTTCTTACTACCCTACTATTGCTTTGCATAATTTGTATCTTTGCTTTCTTTGGGTCAAGGGTTTTTCGGAAACAAGCTCAGATAGAGATAAGGTTCGCATACACTCTACCTTCCCCAAACCTCACTGTGAAACTACATTGAGTATGTTGTTGTTCTTGAAGTTAGCAATACCCGCTATAGTTAAAACTAGAAACCTAGAAGCTCAATACCAAGATCACACTATCCGTTTAAGATAATTCATGTGTTTTTATTTTCAATTTTCTCGCAAAAATATCCTTTCATCATATCCGCTACCGGATTGAGATGTAGTTGATTAGTTGATTGAACCCTTTCATCATACACTCTCCAATAGGTATGTGTGAAGAATGAAACACTCCAGTTCTGAGTTTCTCATATCACACGACTCCTATTCAGAGACGACATATTAATAGACATCCACCTATGACAGAGGTGAATGTACGTTAACTTCTAGGTAGCATATATCAGTTTCTTTCAGCTACATAATCAACCCCATTGTAGATAAATAACTTAAGAGTGATTATACATACACCTAGCTTCAACATAAACGACAGAAGCAGTGGAACGTAAAAGATGAAGAAGGATACAAAGCAAAGGCAACATCCATTAACAGCTTCGGCACCAACATGCCCAATACAAGTGATACAACATAAGATGACACCAATTCCCATGAATGCATATATAAACCTGAAAAAACAAGCATAGCATATCATTCACTAATCATATGGCCAAAAGAATTGGGCAGTTGCAATTGAGTACTCTATAATTTGGAGACCATAGTAGGTTAGTTAGTTAACTACTGAACGTTCATCATGCTGGTGAGGATTTGGCTCCCCCACCTTGTAATCTCCTCACCCATTCCCCCTTCCCCTACCTCTACCCCTATGTAATATCAAAATAATAATATAAAAAAAAAAGTAGTCTATAATTCAGGCTCATTACTGTCATTAGCATTCAATCCCTTCCGCCCTTTGTCGCTCCATTTTATTTTTTTTAAAAGAAAGAAAGAGTTAAACATCAAAATCGTGATTCGGTAAAGAAATAAAAATAGGAAAACCAACAATATAATACCATGGAGCTGGAAGAGAATTTTTGTTCAACTCTTGTAAAGCCGAGACGACAGAATTTGAAACGACAATTGAGCCAAAATTACGGAATTGGGTGTCATGAACATCGTGAAGGCGGTGGTTCCAGTGGTTAAGTATATAGGCAGAGTAAATGATGATGCAGATACCAATGAAGGTTTGTAAGAAATTGAGGAATTTGAGGAGAAATGCAATGAAACCTTGGCAAAATGGCGGTGGCATTCTGAAATCTCACTTCTACACAGAAACCCTAATAATGGTAGAATTGTTCCTCTATGCTCTGTACATTTTCGGTCAAGCAAAAAGTGTGGATGATGATTGAGCTGGCAAAACGGTCTTGTTTTGTTCTCTGTCTCTTTTCTTTTCAAGAAAGCAAAGAACAATAATTGGACCAGGTATTTTGGGGCCGAGTGCACAAATATTTGTTTGAATAAATTTTTGACTCATTTTATTTTAAGATATTATACTGTTTTAATTTGAGATTTTCTTTTTTGAGATTTTCTTTTGGATAAAATCGTTGATTCTCTTTTTTCTTGTTTTATTTTTTTTCCAGAGGGCTAAAGTGACTTGCAGCAGGTGTAAGCGAGAAGATCATAATAGAAAGTCTTGCTCAAAGTATCCCTCTTCGCAAAAGTAGTTTTTTTTGTTTGATTTACTTATGCTTTTTTCATGTTAATTATGTTTAAATTGATGTGTGGAGAAATTTTTACTATTTGTTTTTTGTGTCATTTAACAGAGAATGGCTAAAAATATCCCTGTAATCAAGAATAAGTTCAAAGTAGTTCCTTTAAGAGTGGTTTGAAACGACATCTGGTAATTGAATTTAGTGTAAATAGTTCCTTAAGAGTTATTTGAAATGATACTCCCTATGTCCATCTTTACTTGGTCCTTATACTATTTTAGGATGTCCAACAGTACTTGTCCAGTTTATGAAATCAAGAGATAATTTTACACTTAGTTCCTAATTTACCCTTGTCATTAATTATAGTTATTTCCCTATTACATTTTTCAATACATTGCATTAATTATATTCAAAGGGTGATTTGGTAAAATTACCTCTATCACTTACTACTTCTTAATCCCTGTGTCAAGTCAATAGGAGTCAAGTAAAGTTGAACGGAGGGAGTATCTGAATTTGATGTAATTGAGTGTAATTATATTATATGACCTATTTGATTGGATAGATAATTACTTGATGAGTAGATAATTGAATGTAATTGATTGGAAGAGGTTGTTAATTGTAGGTAATTACATTGTGGAATTACATGTTGGTTACCTTTTAATTTTTTTCTTTTATTTTTATGTTTATATTTTTATTTTAATTTATTTTTTATTGTGACTGTTTTAAATTCTTTTTATTTTTATTATTCTATTTTTTTCTAAAATTATATTTTATTTTATAATGTTTATTTTTCATTTATTTCTTATGCTCAATCTTTATATGTCATGTGATTCCATACAATTTTCACATTATTTTTTATTTATTTATTCTATTTTTTTCACCAATATTTTTTATTAGCGTTCTAATTTTTAAATTAAAGTTGAATTCATTGTTGGATAAAATTTTAAATATCCGTATATGTATTTGTTTTTGTAGTATTGACTTGATATTTCACATTACAAGCCATTAATTTTTTTTAATTTGATTAGATAAATTATCTTTTGATCAAATATTTTAATAATTTTACTATCACATTATATTTATAATATTTAATATTTTTGTCAAACACACATTTCATGATGTTCGCATAAAATTTATATTTTTAATTTTTATAATTAATTTAATTAAAAGATACTAATTAAAAAATATAAATTAATTTTTTTATAATATTAGTTAAGAATATATATTTACTAATTAATATATTTTTGAAAGACAATATATATCTTAAATATTTAATTTAACATTATTTATAAATACTTATATTTATCTAATATAAATTTTAAATTTTAGATAATTAACTTTTATTTTTAAAATTTAATATAACTTTATAATTACATTCGTGCAACCAAATAACACACTTGTAATTACACTCTGGCAAACAAACAGGACAGTGTAATTACCAAGGTGTGTAATTGCAGGGTGTGTAATTACTATCCTAGTAATTATACTAATTCCAATTACCAAATGGTTTTCCAAACAGACCCTTAGTATACATTTAACATTTTAAAGGGAAAAACATCAAAAATGTCCTTAAACTATATGAAAGGAACAAAAATGTTGTTCATTTATAGTTTGATCCAAAAATGTCTTTGCAGTCAATACTTTAGTCCAAAAATTTCCTTGTCATTGATACTTCGGTTCAAAAATATCCTTGTTGTTACTAAATGGGTCAAAAATGTCCTTGTTTAAATAAATATATATTTTTTCCTTTTTAAACATATTGTATTCCTAATAAAAATATTATTTTTAAAGAATTATTTTCTTGTTTTATTTTTTTTAAACCACATTAACCAATAAAAATGTAAGAAAATAATTTTTTTTATTAATCTCATTTTATCAATTAAAATAGAACATCGTACCCCTGTAATAAATAATATATGTTATAAATATAAGATCATAGTAAATCAAACATTATTTTCCGTAAACAGTTTCTCTATCTTTATGAGGTAGTGGTAAGGTTACATTTAACCTTCCCCATATCCCACTTGTGGGATTCCACCAGGTATGTTGTTATTGTTGTAGTAAATCCAACTGTAGACAATAAAAATTCGAGTCAAGAAAATAACAATCAAGAACGAAAATATCGCAACAATTTGTAGTATTTTATTTCAAGTATGTGAGTGTTACAATCTCTATGAATCCT
>JBCEWC010022430.1:0-10029 GCA_038996855.1 Solanum aculeatissimum | reverse complement strand
TGGTTAGAACATGTAGACAAAGAGTATGGGTTAACACATATAATGCACTAAGTATGCGGGTATGTCATGCACATGCATGTGATCCTACACCAAGACTAGATAACAAGGGCACACATGGAGCTGAATGGAGCGCACATAGCCAAAGGAATTTATATCATAACAATATGCCATGTCATGTCATGATGCATAAAGTGCAACCTATATACATATCATAGCGGGGATGTGACCTCAATAGACAACATGAGAGACCAAGCGAGCTACTACTTGGAATTGGACTACTTGACAGGTAGATCCCTAAACAACCTATAAATAAGGGGATACATAACAAGTCAATCACATCAAGAGAGATAACCCATGGTGGCACATGGTTTGACGAAAAGGAGTATGGACCCTTGGAGATAGTCTACCCCAGCTCTAATTCCTCAGTGCTATGTCTCATCCCATGGGATACATATACATATACAATCTTTCAAAATAGAGGTTTGACCTTTCATTCAAAATAATGCATAGTTGGGATAGAAGCCAAGTCATAATTCAAGTTTTTCTATAAATAGGCTCAAATGCCAACAAGAGTTTCAAAAAGCTATTTTCTAAGACCAATGCAATAGGAGTAGCTCATCTATATAGCATATCATATCATGCATCATCATAACATATCATATCATATCATAATGGTGTAAACATCCATAATTGCTCAAAGAGCCATAACATAGACTTTATGTAATCACCTTTAGTCATTTCCATAACATATCATAACATGAGGGTCAAACCCTTATCAAGAGTTACATCATAACAAGCCTTTCATGCTTATGAATACAATACATGGATGATCAAGAGTAGCATGGGTATGGGATATCGTCATTTAAATCATCAATAAAAGAAATTCATATCCAAAGCATAGTGAAATCATCAATTTAAAACAAAATCATTATTACTTATACTTGAATTGACGAACTAAGAGGACATGCATTTTTGAACATCATAAAATCAATGAAAATCATCAATAAGGGGCTCAATCCACTTTGACATCAATAAATTAACACATCCCACACTTTAATTAAACACAAATATTCATAAATTAAAAGACTCAATTTCAATGGAAGTCAAAGTTTATCAAAATTTATAAGAGGAGTTTTGGGTCTTCATGGTTGAAAGAGGAACCATGAATCAATCCCACATACGTTGAATTTTTCAAGAAGATTGAGAAGATTCTGATGAAGGCTTGAGTTTTTCCCAATTTTAAGCTTGGTCTTCAATGGTGGATGAGAGAAAATTAAGAGAATTTGGGAGAGGAATTGAGAGCTTAAATGAATTAACATGAATTAGGGTTCAATTTAGGGTTTTAGGAGAGTTTAGAAAAGCTAAAAAGGCCCTAGGAATAATGAAAAATTACCATTTAACCATTAATGAAATGGAGAAGATAACTGAAATAGTCGCTGACGGAAGCACCCACACGGTCTGTGTAGTGGTTCACGGACCATGAACCCTACCGCGTGGCTTGACTTGGTTCATGCCCTGGCTTTCAATCTTGGAAGACTTTCTGGATCACCCCACGACAGGACACACGATCCGTGAAGTTGCAAACAGACCATACATTGGTCCCTAGAGCCTCCCTTAGCCCGGAGTCCTGGCCCTAGAGTCCGGGCAATCTCTGGACCACTCCACGAAGCCCCTCATAGACCGTGAGGCATTATACGGACCGTGGGGTGGTCCGTGGAGTCTTACTTGGTCCCGGTCCTTGGTCCACCTCCTAGCCTACTCTTTAGATCAACCTACGGACACCCCTGATGTGTCGTGAGCCTCCACACGACTCGTGACCCCTACCATATGGCCCTGCCTAAGATAACCTTGGCCCTCTCTTTCCAGAACACTTAGTCCATGGATAGTCCAACCAAAATGGCCATAACTTTCACATAAAAACTCTGATTTAAGTGAAACCAATTGCGTCATGAAGATAACTCAAAGAGCTTCATTTTGATAGGTCATAGACCACACAGTTCATCTCTTACCAAAAGTTATAGCGATTCAACATCAGTCCTTCTACACAATTCCATACAAACTCAACTAACCCGATTCCTTTGAATACAACCACTCAAATAGAATCCATAATCTTCACTACACATCCATAACAAGTTCAAAATGGACCTTGACCCATTAGTATGAAGTTTGAAAATTTTTGGATCATTACACCACAACTTCCTCCTCTCCCGCAGCAAGTGGGACCCCCTCGATAACAAGGGGGTCACTGTCTGGTGAGCCGTTCGGGCCTGAGTTGTATGGGGGGGAGTGAGGGGAGATAGTTCTAGTGTAGCGGACCTCCGACCCCTCTGAAGACTCAGTTCCTAAGCCACTACCTGTTTGCTGGCTGGAGGACTTAGTATGGAGAGTCATGAAGGTGAGATTGTCAGTGAGGACCCATTAAACCTGCAAGCACAAAAGTAAGAAACGTTAAGCACAGTTGGAACCAGTAGGATGACAAGTAAATGGGTACTCAGACTTCCCCTGCGGTGGTACAAATGACAATAACCTTTAATAGTGGCATCACCCAATCTATCATAGGGAAATTTCACTAAGGCTCACTACGAAAATACAACAAATATGAACTAGGAAAAATAAATAACAAATACAGATGCAGAACCATTTCGATGGACCTTACACAAACCGTATGACATGGCACGGGTCGTAAAGTGGTCCATCTGGATGGACATGGAGTGCTGAGAAAAATTATCTCCTGGACGGACCCCTACATGGATAGTGATGTGGGTCACAGACCGAGGGGTCATTTGTGTACCATCACCTGAAGTGTGGGTGAAAGAGGGCATCTGGACGGGACCCCCTACACGGATCGTGTGATAGTACACGGGCTCTGAGATGGGTCGTATATCGTGTCATGCCCAGTCAATCACAATCTGCTATAAGGCTAACCCAATGGACCTTTACACAGTCCATATGAAGGTACATGGGACGTGAATAGTACCGTGGGAAAACGCCGTGAGCTTTTCTCAGCAAATAACCTTTAGATTCGGCACGTAGGCACACAGATCAAAGCCCTGACACTCTTCCACACACATAGCACACATATGATTTACACCATAAAATACTAACTACGACATAATTTCTAAGCATAGTCAAGAAAAACTTCAAAGGACTAACAATGGTGGTCCAAGAAACCCAACTCTTTTCCTAACCTGATTTGCCCAACAACAACACAAATTCGAACCTAAAACTTCACTTTTTGCAAAAAAAAGAAGCACATGCATCAAAACTTTTGCTAAAAATAAGAAGAACCCAAGAGGCACTTACTTGAATCTTGACAAAAATCAAAGAGAGTGAAGATAATGAAGCCTCAAACTAAGTTTGCTGCTTGACGGATCATGAGAAAGCTTCTAACTTTGTAAATAAAGAGATATAAGTAGTGGAGTTGAGAGGATTTGGGCGAAAGAGTTAAAAGAAAGAGGAAAAGTGAGGAATGGGGCAGGTGGGGTTAACAAATAAGGCAATTTTGATCAGTCAAACCTGGAAACCCCACCACACGGACAACTACATGGATTGTGAAGCATGTCACGACCCATGACATGGACCGTTTACTTTTCCTTTGTCTGTGCGGCCTGTCATGTTATCACATTTCATGGTTTGCGTCACAGTTTGTGTTGTGGCACACGATCCATTTGGTCATTTGTGGGACAGGACATAGAGCATTGAAGGCATACCAGGAGTGAGACGTCCACTGTCCCACTTCACGATTGGCCTCACCGTCTATGTGGTGACACGCGGTCCATTTGGTCATCCGTGAGATAAGACTTAGAACTTTGAAGAACTTACCTGGAGGATCTCTCCACTGTCCCTCTTCACGGTTAGCCTCACGGTTCGTGTGGTGTCACACGGTCCATTTGGTCATCCGTATAGGGGAACTTGGAGCTTTGAAGAACTTTCCTGGAGGTATCCATCGCTACATCTCATGGGTGGCCTCAAGACTCTTGTGGTGTCACACGATCCGTTTGGCCAGCCTTTTGCCGAGACTTTGAAGCCTTTGCAAAATTACCTGGGAGGACGTGGCCACAACACACTCACGGTCCATGTGCTAGGCCGTGTCACTGTCCTTGGCTCACTTTTTGTGGTTTGAGCTCCAACACTTGTCATACTCATCATGGCCTACTGTCGGGACCTTTCCAGCACACTGGCCTACACCTGGAACTACAAAAACAATGACTAATGACATACTAAAGATAATAAAATTTTTATTTTTATATATATATATATGATTATAGCATGGGTTGTTTCCCATGAAATGCTTGATTTAACGTCGCGGCACGACGCGACTCCTTGACTACTAAGACTTTGTTAAGGTACACTACCTCCACCATGGAGGCTTCAGAAACAACACCCAAGTACTTCTTGACCCTTTGACTGTTAACCTTGAACTGGTGCCCAGTATCAACTTCCAACTCTAATACACCATGAGAGAAAAATTAAATAACCTTGTATGGGTCAGCGCATCTAGACTTTAGCTTTCCTGGAAACAGTCGCAACCTAAAGTTGTACAACAACACCTTATCGCCCACATTAAAATTATGTGGTCTGATGTGCCTATCATGCTGGGCCTTCATCCTGGCCTTGTACAGTGCAACACTATCACATGCGTGCAGACGCAACTCATCCAACTCATTAATATGGTCCAGTCTCAACTTTGCGGCTTCCTCTAAATTCATATTCAACTTCTTTAAGGCCCACAGTGTCTTATGCTCTAGCTCTACTGGTAAGTGACAAGCCTTACCAAACACCAATTGGTATGGGGACATACCGATAGGGGTTTTGTATGTTGTGCGATAGGCCCAAAGCATATCATCTAGTTTCCTTGCCCAATCAGTCCTAGAAGCATTTACAGACTTGGTCAGGATCTCTTTGATCTCTCTGCTCGACACTTCAACCTGACCACTAGTCTGCGGATGGTAGGGTGTGGTGACCTTATGCTGCTTGATTCCATACTTAGCTAGTACTGCGTGGAAGATCTTGTTACAGAAATAAATCCCCCATCACTAATGATAGTTTTAGGAGTCCTAAATATGGAAAAGATATTTTGCCTCTGAAACTAGGCTACACTCTTGCTCTCATTGTATGGAAGCGCTACTGCTTCCATCCACTTTGAGAAATAGTCAACCGCCACTAAGATATACCTCATGCCATAGGAGCTCACAAAGGGGACCATTAAGTTGATGCCCCAAACATCAAATATTTCAACCTCCAGAATAGGAGTCAAGGGCATCTCCTGGCGCTTAGAGATATTACCTTGTCGCTGGGATTGATCACATCCCTGCACTAGATCATGAGTATCCTTGTATAGAGTGGGCCAATAGTACCCATATTGGAGTATCATTTTAGCTGTCCTGGCACTACTGTGAGGGCCCCCACAGGAGAAGTGTGACATGCTTCCATTACACTCAACATCTCTTCTTCAGGAATGCACCTCCGAATGATCCCATCAGCACATGTGCGGAATAAGAATGGTTCATCCCAAAAATACCTGCCCACATCATGGGGAAATGTTTTCCTCTGGTGAGAGGTTAAGTCCTTAGGCATGAGGTCACTCACCAGATAGTTAGCATATTTAGCATACCATGGAATTAGATCAACAGAAGAGGCTAGTATCTGCTTATCGAGAAAAGAGTCATCAAAGGTTAACCAATCATTTCCCTTGGACTCGTCCACCAGTCGAGATAGATGATCTGCAACTTGGTTCTTGGTCCCTTTTCTGCCTTGGACCTTAAAATCAAAATCTTGCAATAGTAGGACCCACTTGATCATTCTCGGTTTGGCATCCTTCTTATCCATAAGATACCTTAATGTTGCATGGTCGGTGTGCACTACTACCTTGGTAGCCAAGAGGTATGCTCGAAATTTGCCAAAGGCTTAGACTACTGCCAACAACTCCTGCTCAGTTATGGTATAGTTTCTTTGGGCTTCATTCAGGGTCTTGATGGCATAGTAAATGGGATGAAAAATTTTGTTGTGCTTTTGGCCCTGCACAACTCCCACAAAAGTTACACTTGCATCGCACATGATCTCAAATGGGGTTGACCAGTCAGGAGCCACAACGACATGCGCTGTAATCAACTTGTGCTTCAAGGTCATAAAGGCTTCCCTGCAGCTTTCATCAAACTAGAACTTGGCATCTTTTTCTAACAACTTACACAATGGATGTGCAATCTTGGAAAAGTCTTTTATGAACCGGTGATAGAAGCCCGCATGCCTTAGAAAACTTCTGACTCCTTTTATTGAGATAGGTGGCGTTATCTTTTCAATAACTTCAATCTTCGCCTTATCTACCTCTATGCCTCTTTTAGAGATCTTCTGGCCAAGAACTATCCCCTCCTTGACTATAAAGTGGTATTTTTCCCGGTTCAAGACCAGGTTTGCCTCCTCACAATGTTGTGGAGCCCTTCTTAGGTTAAGAAGACAATCACCAAATGAGTCACCCACCACGGAGAAATCATCCATAAATACCTCAACGGTGTCCTCAACTATGTATGAGAAGATAGACATCATGCATCGCTGGAAAGTGGTTGGGGCATTACACAACCCAAAAAGCATCTGCCTGAATGCAAATGTCCCATATAGACAAGTGAAGGTGATTTTCTCCTGATCTTCGGGTGCTATCGATATCTGATTGTACCCCGAATACCCATCAATGAAATAGTACCATCCTCTGCCTTCCAATCGATCTAACATTTGGTCCATAAAGGGCATGGGGAAATGATCCTTCAAGGTCCATTTTTTAATTTCCGGTAGTCCATGCAGACTTGCCAACCAATTACAGGACGTGATGGGACCAACTAGTTCTTGTCATTGGCGATGAGTATACCCCCTTTCTTAGATACACACTGCACTGGGAGGACCCACTGACTGTCATAGATCGGGTACATAACCCCAACATCTAACCACTTGATGATCTCTTTTTTCACAACCTCCTGCATGGGCAGATTGAGCCTGCGCTAATGCTCGATGCTAGGCACACAGTTATCTTCTAACATAATCTTGTGAGTGCATATGCCTGGTTGAATCCCCACAATATCAACATGGGTTGCCTCCCATGAAGCGCTTGATTTACCGTTGCAGCACGACGCGGCTCCTTGACTACTATGACTTTGTTAAGGTACACTACCTCCACCATGGAGGCTTCAGAAATAACACCCAAGTATTTCTTGACCCTTTGACCGTTAACCTTGAACTGGTTCCCAGTATCAACTTCCAACTTCGATGCACCATGAGAGAAAAATTAAATAACCTTGTATGGGCCAGCGCATCTAGACTTTAGCTTTCCTGAAAACAACCGCAACCTAGAGTTGTACAACAACACCTTGTCGCCCACATTAAAATTACATGATATGATGTGTCTGTCATGCTGGGCGTTCATCTTGGCCTTTTACAGTGCAGCACTATCATACGCATGCAGACGTAACTCATTCAACTCATTAATATGGTCCAGTCTCAACTTTGCGGCTTCCTCTAAATTCATATTCAACTTCTTTAAGGCCCACAATGTCTTATGCTCTAGCTCTACTGGTAAGTGACAAGCCTTACCAAACACCAATTGGTATGGGGACATACCGATAGGGGTTTTGTATATTGTGTGATAGTCCCAAAGCGCATCATCTAGTTTCCTTACCCAATCATTCCTAGAAACATTTACAGACTTGGTTAGGATCTCTTTGATCTCTCTGTTCGACACATCAACCTGGCCACTAGTCTGCGGATGGTAGGGTGTGGTGACCTTATGTTGCTTGACTCCATACTTAGCTAGGACTGCGTGGAAGATCTTATTACAGAAATAGGTCCCCCCATCACTAATGATAGTTTTAGGAGTCCTAAATCTGGAAAAGATATTTTGCCTCCGAAACTAGGCTACACTCTTGCTCTCATTGTTTGGCAGCGCCCCTTCTTCAATCAACTTTGAGACATAGTCAACCGCCACTAAGATATACCTCATACCATAGGATCTCACAAAGGGGCTCATGAAGTCGATGCCCCAAACATCAAATATTTCAACCTCCAGAATAGGAGTCAAGGGCATCTCCTGGCGCCTAGAGATATTACGTTGTCGCTGGGATTGATCACATCCCTGCACTAGGTCATGAGTATCCTTGTATAGAGTGGGCCAATATTAACCACACTGGAGTATATTTTTAGCTGTCTTAGCACTACTGTGGTGGCCCCCACTGGAGAAGTGTGACATGCTTCCATTACACTCAACATGTCTTCTTCAGGAATGCACCTCCGTATGATCCCATCAGCACATGTGCGGAACAAGAATGGTTCATCCCAAAAGTACCTGCGCACATCATGGAAAAAGTTTTTCCTCTGGTGAGAGGTTAATTCCTCAGGCATGAGGTCACTCACCAGATAGTTAGCATATTTAGTATACCATGGAATTAGATCAACAGAAGAGGCTAGTACCTGCTCATCGAGAAAAGAGTCATCGATGGTTAACAAATCATTTCCCTTGGACTCGTCCACCAGTCGAGATAGATGATTTGAAACTTGGTTCTCGGTCCCTTTTCTACCTTGGACCTCAAAATCAAACTCTTGCAATAGTAGGACCCACTTGATCAGTCTCGGTTTGGCATCCTTCTTATCCATAAGATACCTTAATGTTGTATGGTCGGTATGCACTATTACCTTGGTACCTGTCACGACCCAAATAAGGGCCTAGATGTGATATGGCGTAAGAGGACCCAAAGTCCCTCGCTCAAGCCATCATAGCATCATCACACTCATTATCGGTTCGAAAATACGGAAGCTAAGCATATAATAAATAAGCTCTAAGGGATTCGGGACTTGGGACTCAAGCTATGGGGACAATATCGGGGATGGGACAATCATGTATTCGCATAACATATAGTATCAACTCTAAGGACAAGGAGAAATAGGATTCCACTATGAGGGCACACCGGGATCATGGGACTTGCTACATAAGCACATAGTCACTCTCAATACTCCATCATGCAAGTCAATAACATAGCAAGAGAACATGATCATGAGACAAGCTAAATAACATCATATTAAATAACAAAGGTTCAACGTACAAGCCAAACGTACAAGAGTATAGATTTGTCCAACAGTGCCTCTATATAGAGGAGCGGGGCCTCGACAAGTTTGAGGCTCACCCTCAAGTCAAAAGAAAGTAAATACATGAAAATAAAGTGGTGGATAGACGGTGGATATTTCCCTTGAACAAGAGGGCTCACCACTTGCGAGTCTTCAAAAGCAAATCTCAAGAGTCGTCCGGTAGAATGTAGATGTCACCCTCGATCCCTACATGGTTAGATCACGTAGACAAGAATATGGGTTAGCACAATTAAGTACTAAGTATGCGGGCATGCAATGCATATGACAAGTATAGCATGACCAAAGAACATGTCAAGGGGACATGTGATACGAAAGGAATGCACATAGCCAAGGAGTAATATAGCAAGATGCTATGCCATGATGCATGAGATGCAAACCTATGATCATATATATATTTCGGGGATGTCTCAACCGACAAAGACAAAAAGATCCGGGTGAGCCACTACCCAAACCCAGACTACTTGACAAGTAGTATCCTAAGCGCCCTGAAACAAGGGTGCAACTTAACAGAGTTCCCTAGATAGGGAATTAACCCATGGTGGCACATGATTTGACGGAAAGGAGTATGGACCCTGTGGAGATAGTCTACCCTGACTCCAATCCCTCGGTGCTATGTCTCATCCCACGGGAATACATATAATTACATGCACTATTTAAATTCGGAGACTTACACTTACTTTCAAAACATGCATACTTAGTCAAAATGAAACCATTGTTCAAAACTTATTCATGCTTGAGCCAAAGGCTATCAAAACTTTCAAACCATGTCATGATCTTATCTTGTCAATGCAATAAGAGTAGCTCATCTACATAGCTTATCATATCATGTCTTGTAACTTGTCATAACAGAGTGGTGCAAGCACCCATGATGCTCATAGAGCCTTAACAGAGAGACTATGTGATCAC
>JBCEWC010022429.1:0-10029 GCA_038996855.1 Solanum aculeatissimum | reverse complement strand
TCAAATGCTTCCGTGACCAAAGATGTGTAATGATATGCTATGAGGCTTGTTTGGGGTTCCTTCGGGTTTTCCACTCGTCGATCACGTCTAGGCCCTAGGCTTGGGTCGTGACAGAATGAAAAATAAAAAAATGAAAACATCTTTTGGATTGCACCAAAAAGGTATCTGTCATGATCCAAAAATGGACCAGGACTAAAAGATCATAAATCTCAAGACAAACAGTAATAACAACTTGATATCTAAACTGATATTGAAAGGAAGTACATACATCATAGTCTCAGATTCACAATAAAGGCTACTAATACTGAAAGGTAACATCTAATGGGGACTCGAGACCCTGAGCCTCACCACTAAATGGAAGTAGAACTAACTGTATGATCAGAAATCAACCGCCACATGGTAGTCTCTGACTGAAAGTTGCGGGGGAGAATGGGCGGAATTCCATTTTCCGATGCTCAAAACTCCAAATAATGCATCAAAACTCATTTTTTGCATAACTTAAGCCTTAAAACTCAAAACTTGAAATGTCCTCAACTTTTTTATTATAGTCCAAAATCGATCATGCAAACTGATTAAATAACACTAAAGAGGACTAACGAGAGGAGTAAAATGATAATTTCCAAAATGACTGCTAAGTTCATTACAGTACCTCTTCAATTGTACCTCTCCATATCTCACCCTTCCATTATTATTTATAAATTCAAAGGCCTTACCTCAGATTTTAGATATAGATATATAGAAAATACTCTTCTTCTTTCCTTTATTTCAATATTGGTTTTTCAAAACATAAAGTAATTAAGTATGGTGTTATTTGCTTCATTTATTGAATCCATTAAATTTTGTAATTTGTATTGTCACTATTATAGAAATAACTTATCCTGGGAGGAAGTAAGTCAAATCCGTGGTAGCCAAATCCTTAGCAACATGTGAGAAGGTTATAGTTTTTTAAGGACACACAAGTCTAATATGTCCATACTTCCATCTAAAAAAATACCAAGTAACATCAACAATAATATTATAATCGAAATATAGAAAATAATAGGTAATTAAAAAGCGTAGGGGAAAAAAAGTGATGGTAATACCATTAATAAAGAAAACTATACACCGCGACTATCTACTAACTTTCTATCATATCTTCCTATCTAGAGTCATTCCTCGATAAGTTTCAGATATTTCAACTCCAATCTAATCACCTCTCCCTATTAGTTCTTCAGCCTACCTCTATCTTCTCTTCATCGAATAATTGGACATCTCATCTTTACATGTTCAAACCATCTCAGCACGACTTCACTCCTTTGTTTAACCACGAAAGCCTCACTAACCTTGTCTTAAATATCTCTTAATTCTATCATTCAGTATACTAACATATTCATCTCAACATTCTCATTTCCGCTAATTTCATTTTATATAAATCAACTAATAGATTATAGTCTAAACTCAAGATGTGATAGTCAATATCATAAAGTAGTTGACTAATTGTCCAAATCTCTTAGATTCATATGTACCTATAAATGTTTTGCTTTTTTTAAAAAAAAAAAGAAAGCAATAGTGCACTCTCTTGGACAAATTCATTAAGTCACATGAACATGTCTTAATATACTTATTCCTTTTTATTCAGCAAAGTGATTCGACTTTTTATTTTAACGTATATGTGTGAATTGCACAAATTCTTTATTTTCCCTATCCCAATTTATATGGTATTTTTAAATTTCAAGAGTCAAATTTCTTAACTTTAACCGTCAATTTGAGCATAGAATCTTTAATCTTTTTGTAAGGAAAATTATTACCGGAGCAAGAACAACGGGTTGTATACCTTTTCTTTAAGCCGCAGTTGTTGTTGTTGTCACCAGCGAAATTTGCCCCAGATCTACTTTCGTTTTCATTAGGAATATGGATAGTTATCCACAAACTAAATGCCCTTGTGTAGATTGATGAATGTTGGGATAAAAAATCCTCGGTTTATTTCTCCTCTTTTCCACTCTTCTTTTAAAAAAAAAAAGAGTTGGACAATTATTATTTTACTGTACCACCTTTAATTTTAAAATCAGATATATTTACAATTCACGAATCAGGTAAGATGGGATCGAATCGATTCACATGACCGACTCATAATTCCAAAAATCTTACATTTTTAAAATAAAATTTACATATGTAAAAATTACATAAAAAATATATAAATTGATAAAATTAAAAGGACCTGAATTATCCTTAAATTATTGAAACTGATAAAATAAAAATATCCTTCATTGACTTATTGGCTTTATAATACCCTCGACGTTAATGTTCATGGTCCTATAATGCCCTTATTATAAACGGACCTATTAAGCAATATAATTAATAATTTATTTAATACGTGGCACACAAGGACTGGTTAAAAATATAATTAATCTAAATTAATTAAACCTCAACCCAAACCCGTATCCACCTACCAATTTAATTAGTTTAGTTTAATTAGTATATATTTCTTGCCATATATACAAATACATATGTATACCATGTGTATATATACAATTATTTGACAGATATACACATATAATTTGACAAATATACATATACAATTCACCTCTCGCCACTCTTTGCCCTCTCTCGCTCGCTTCTCTCCTATATAATACGTAACTATAAATCGTAATTTTAACAAACTATAACTATTTTTACTTTATTATATTTCAAGTATTTGCTCATTTTGAAAAATCTTCGATCGATAATCGACTTGCCCTCTTAGGCATCACAATCTGAAACGAACGTACATATCTACATCTAGAAGATGCTTAGAACTCCCAACACTTGAAGAAAAGTATAAGAATATATAATTAATAATTTATTTAATTCTTAAGGGTTTGTAAATTAGTTAGCCAAAAAGACACCACCACCTCAAGTGCAACACAACAAATAGCACTGACACAAATAGCTGTTTTAGAAATTGACTTTTGCATATATTCCCTTCTTTCTATCCTATTCTACCTTTTTTTTAATAAGGAATTTAAAATTTTGGGATAATATTAACATTTAAGACGTGGTCTAGCGGTCAATTATCAAAAAGTATGTAGCATTTGTCCTATATGTACAAATTTAAATCGAGCCAAAGAAGCAATGTCACTCGATCATTATCAAATTGATTGCAATCTTTTTTTGTCTGTGAAGATATCCCACAAGTGAGATTTGAGGAGAGTAAAATGTATGCAAATCTTATCACTACCTCATAGAGATAGAGAGGTTGTTTCCGAAAAACCCTTTCGCCCCATACGTTGCTATTGGAACACCAACGGAAATACAATATTTCCTCCATTACAAAAAGAATGTTGTTCTTTCATGTTTAAGACCATAAGATTAAAAGGCATTTTGATACATTTGACATAACTTTAATTTAGAACCACAAATCTAAAATGTCTTTTATATTTTCCTAAACCTCGTGACAAGTCAAATCAGGTAATTCTTTTTTAAACTTTATCGTCAAAATATTGAAAGAGTTCTCTTTTTTTTTTTTTGATGACTTGAACGCACAACTTTAAGATTAGAAAGAGAGGATTCTTGTTATCTAAGCAATCTCTCTTGTCGACCTATTCATTTTTTTTTATTTCCCACCCGGTGTTCGAAGTCCGTGGAGCCCCGACTAAATTCGGATTGCGCACTACAGGGCCTATTTGGGGGTGACGCTCCCAACAGGATGTCTTCCGTTCCCACGGCTCGAACCCGAGATCTCTGATTAAGGATGAAGCAGTCCCACCATTGCATCACAACCCATGTGGGTTCTTGTCGACCTATTTAATACCACTAAAAGTGGAGAACTTTAGTAGTTCATATTGTGCTCTATTCCCTTTTTTGATTCCTTTCTTCTTCTTTGTCTTTGGTATAAATATATTGTGCTTCTAGTGTTTTCTTCACCTCAAAAAATTTTCCAACTTCCTATCTAAATCAAACCTACTATTTCAATGGCTAAAGTTCACCTAAACAAGTCAAATTACCTAAGTACAATTTCTTCTTCATCATCATCTATTTCCTCTAGTAACTCTTATGTTAGTCCAAGAAGAGAAATCTTCACTTTGTGGATGAAATCTCTTGTCTATCATGGCAATGGATGCACTGTTTATGACTCAAATGGACAAATTGTTTTTAGAATTGACAACTACAACATCAAACGTAGCAAACAAGTTCATCTCATGAATTCCAATGGCAAAGTCCTCTTTTCTATAACAAATAGGGTAAGTAAACTGATTCTTTTTTACGAGTCAAGCACGTAAATTACAATTATATTTTTCAACTTACTTACATATTTTGAACAGAAAGTTCCAGTATTTGGACATTGGGATGGCTATAAATGGAGTTATGATGGAGTGACTGGTAAAGAAATACCATGGTTTCAAGTGAAGAAAATTCATAATGTTAATGGGAACTACTATAATGTTATATTGGGATGTAATTCTGAAGCAAGTTGCTATAACATTATTCTTGGCACAAAAGCTATCAAGATTGTGAACCAACATGGCCGACTTGTCGCAGAGGTAATCAGTCTGTCAGATCACCTAAAAGATAACTGTATATATTATTATTCCCAAAAGAGATGGATTAGTAATTTGTGTTTATTATCAGGTGAAACAAAAGCAAGCAAGTTCAGGAGTACTATTTGGAGATGATGTATTAACACTAGTGGTGGAACCTCATGTTGATCAATCATTAATTATGGCTCTTGTAACTGTTTGTGGCCTAATCCATCACACAATTTGATTAGTATTAATATAAGTTTCTTCCTAGCCACTTTTTTCTATGTAATAATGATTGTAATCTCTATCTTCCCTTTGTTCTTGGAAACAGGGAAAACAGAACTTAATTATAGTTTGTACCTTAGAGGCAGAAAATAGTGTATCATATTTAACTCGAACCAGCGATAAAGTTGTCTCTGTGTGATCTATAGGTCATGAATTAGATCCATTAAAGCAACCAATAAAAAAAAATCTCTTGATTAACAGAAGACAGTTACTACTCACAGAAACAGGTAAAAGCACTCTTACACAACTTGTAAGTGAGAAATATTAACCTATGTGATAAACTACTTTACATTCTTGTATAATATCTAAGGGCTAAAGTCAAGCACTATATGCTAGAAACAAAATATTTTTGAAAATGAAAAAAGAGAAAAATTTCCCCACCAATATACATTTATTTTAAATTTTCTTTTTCATTTTTTTTTTTTTGGTTGGTACAATTCACATTTAATATTCTGGCTGAAAGAACATGGTTTCATTACCTCCCTGGAACTGAATTATGGAATCCTTTTCGCGTTGCGCAATTTCATTACGAGCTGCTGTCTTTCTCCTTCAACCTCAGCAAACTTGAGGCTTATTTCTGAATATCTCTCTTGCATTTCCTTCAGTTCATCTTCCATTACCTTGTTCCTTTCCCTCAAGAGTTCAATTTCGCTGGACAATTCCTCGATATGTCTTGTATTAGATGATGATGCTTCCATTTCCTTGCTAAGTGAGCAGCCATTGCAGCTGCAACTAAAAAGGTATTCCGATAAGAAAAATGATAAAAGAAAGGACACATTCATATTTCTGGTAAGCCATCCGAGCAGGATTTGAAATGAAACATTAGAAAGATCAAGGCATAATGCATGAACGAACACTTGAACTTAGTCAGCTGATAGGTAAGCACTCCAAATTTTGAGTATGCACATTTAGACACCTCAACTCATCTCCACTATGTCAGTTAAGCACTCCAACTTACAAATGATAATCTAGACACCTCCAAAATTTGTGTCACGTTACTGTCGGATATCCACGAGAAACAATGGAGACAAGTTGGGAATGATTAGTTGCCAGTTGAGTTATCTAAGTATGAACTCTCAAAGTTGAAGTGCTTACCTGCTATCTAAGGTCAAGTTTGACGGTTTGTTTATACATTATGCCAAAGATCAACTAGAATATGAGAGCTCGTACCTCTTCCTTGTCGACATCTGACAGGAACCGTCATCTTCTGGACTTGGAACTTTTGCAACTACCTGTATCATATATGAACCAAAACTCACAATCCTATTTCATAAAGTTCAATACGCACTAAAGTCACATGAGTGTCAATTCAAACTTGAACAAGTTCATTTGGGTCAACATTTAAGCGTAACCATAAAATAGTACTTGTATGCTCAATTTGTTATCCTTGTGCACCAATTTATAAGTTCTCAAGAGAAGCATAAACTGTCTTGCAGCTGACATTTACTAAAGCAACTTAAGTAATGAGTTAGCTGGCTTGTAGCTGACCTTCGGGGACTCTTGTTCAGAGAGTCTGTCTGCATTCTGACTGAGTTCTTCTAATCTTTTATCTAACTCCTCTATTTTGTCTTGAAGATCTCTCTCCTTCTCCAAAAATGTATTAGTTGATCTCTCCAGTGCACTTTCCTTCAGCTTGATTTGACCCTGTTGGTCATTAAAAACTTGTATAGAATTAACAACAGTTTTGAGTGCATTCTGAGGGTGAAGGGACACACTAAGTTTATTATAAGTACAGAGTTTATTTCCAAGTAATATCACAATGATGATCATCGTATGTAATAATAATACATAGATACATACGTGTGTATACACACACACACACCCATGCACACACATATATACATGTAAACAGAAGACACAGATAGCAATTCATGGTGAAGTTAGAAATACATTCAGGTAAACGCTGGTAAATATTTACCTCAAGCAACTTTATCTTCTCTTTAAGACTTGCAACCTCTCTCGAGCCTGCAGATACAGGCATGGATTTGTTGGTCTTTGATATTGTTTTCATTCCATTAGAACCTATTACTCGACTATTGACATCCTTGAGCTTTTTATCTAAACCATTCAATGCATCCTCTTTCTTCTTTAAATCACCTTTCAATTGAGACACTTGTTTTTTCAATTTTTCTTTCTCCACCTCGTCCTCAAACAACATCCTTTTCATTTCATTGCACCTAGATTTAAGGTTATCTACTTCTGATTGCAATTTCCTAGCCAATGCCTCCTTCTCATCCTTAAGAGACCTCATATTGTTTAATTCCTTAAGAGACTCATCGGCTTCTTTTCTCACTAATGCAAGCTTAGTCTCCAGTTCACTTCTTTCGCCGTGACCTTGTTCTACAAGCAATTCCATCTCTTTGATTGATGTCCTCATATTATCTAACTCTGCCATCAGGCTGTTCTTCTGTTCTTCATGATCAGAAGATATTTTCTTGTCTGTAAGAAGATTTTCAATCTCAGCTTCAAGGATTATAATTTTCTGTGACAAGTGCAGCTGACTTTCTTTGGCAAGCTCTTCTTGTCTCTGTATTTGCATAGATTTTTCTTCAATTTCAGTCTGCAACTTTTCTATTTGACCGGACATTCTACTCACCTGGCTGGAAAGCTCAAAAACCCTTACTTCATAATAGCCTTTGATTGATTGAAGCTCCTCAGATGATTTCCGAAGCATATTTTCAAGATGCATTTTCTCTAAGCGGAACTCGTTAGCTTCATTCAATGCTTTGCTAGCCAATTTTTCATTAGCCTCAAAAGTGGATGCCATTTGGACAGAGAGCCGCTTGAATTCCTCCTGAAGGCGCTCCGCTGTGCTAGCATTTTGCCATCTTGTCTTCCTCAGAGCTTCTTCAGCTCGTATCGCTCTCTGCTCCTGTTCAACTTTATCACGAGTCAGCATACTCAGATCAGCTTCAAATTCTTGGGCTTGCTTTTCCAGTTCCTCCTCCAAGTTTCGCACTTGAGTTTCGAGTTGACTAATGGCGACTAAAGAGTCGGACAATTCTTCAGATTGCTTCTTCAGCTCATTCTCCAAGCTGTCAATCTGGACTTCCAGCTGACCTACAGTGGCATATGAAGAAGAACATTCATACTGCATCTTCAATTGTTCCTGTAACTCACTTTGTTCTAGTTTGTACGACATGTCATGGTTTTCTTGCTTCAGTATCTCGTAATCAAGTGCAAGTTGCTCCATCTGCATCTCTAACTCATCTCTGTCTCTTCTGCAGATCTCAATTTCTGCATGTAAGTCCATGATTTTTTGCTCTAGCACATGTGTTTCCTTGGCATCAGTATGTTCTCTCACAAGCTGCTCAAGTGCTTTTTGCTCTTCATCATCTTCATCAGACATTTCGTGCTTGGAGTTGGAGATAACATCCTGAAACTTTTCAGCATCATCACAGGCCGTCGATTTGTTGGGTAGGCTAGCAATTTCTTGGTTTTTCTGTTCCAACATTTCATCTAGATCACGGACAGCAAGAATTAGTTCAGAATTCGATTCTTGTGTCTTCTGAAGTTGTATCTGAAGATTGGCGTTAAGGTCCTTCTGATAATTCATCTCTTGCCTAAGCTCATCTACAAGAGCTTGAATATCTCCATGTTCATAAATCAACTTGTCTTTGGACCTTGTATCATCCATACGCCTCTGCGAGGCTTTAAATTTATCGCATTCTTCCTTGAGCGCATCTCGTTCCTCTTTCAGGCTAGCTACCTCTTTTGACAGGTCCTGTCCCCTTTTGCTCTCCTTGACTATCTGTTTCCGAAGAGTCTGTAGTTCCAAATCTGTCATGTCTGCCTGCCTAGCCATAGCGATGAGCTCTGTTTTGAGCTTTTCAACAACATCCGAGTCCTCTTGTGATGTTAATCTTAAAAGGGCTTCTTTTGGAGTGCCTGCAGAAGCATCTGTACTCGCTTCGAAAGCAGAACCTCCCATCCACTCCCATTGTACATCTGGACTTTCTTCATGAACTGTTGTTGAGACATTGCTATTTTGCTTCTGGGGAACCAAAGCATGATTCAGAGAGGATGGAAAATTTATCTGCTCGTGATGGCCCCTGTTGTTCTTCAATGGAACTTCACAAGGTGTATCAAGCCCTGAGCTGCTCCCCGAACTGGACAGGGTAATATCAGATTCGCTTGATGTCCGGCAGTTACCCTTTCCAGCATTTTGAGATGCAGGTTTATTGACCAGATCATCCTGTTAAATAAGGACAAGTAATGACACAATCTTGTCAGTCAAGAATCAGAAAACCAAGAACAAGGCATAGTTCTTGGTGTGTGTGTGTGTGTGAGTGTGCACGCACGTATAAGAACCGAGTGCGAAAGCAAGCTTTGAGAAGTTCATCCCAAAATTTATTGGTCAAGAACAGGGTCAAAATGCTTCCAAAATGTGACCAAATGAGAGACAGATCTTTAAGGTCTTTATGTGTTTACCTCAATAGAATTGTCCTCGACTATTGCTTCGAAATCACTGTTGCTTAATTGTGACCTCAAACTTCTACCCAGAGAATTAAGTTTTGCATTTTCGATTTCTTCAGCAACACTGTAAAAATGCCAAAAAAATGGAAATCTTTGTTTAATCATTAGATTCAACTTGCTATCAAGAACTAAACACACACACAAAAATCATGAAACTCTTCTGAAAATTGGATAGCACCTTTGATCAGCAGAATCCTGAATCCTCTGTATCGAAACCTATAGTTTAACATATATCAATCGGAAACCAATTACACAATTGCCAAGAATTTACAAAATACCAATCCTAAGACATTCTTTTAAAGAAGGTTTAAAAGACTTACATGCAACACAGCTTCAGATTTTGAATTTCTAAGAGGAAGAGACACCAAGGACACCTTAGTTGCTTCAGCATAACTCGAAAAATCAATCGAAGCTTCACCAACAGATCCAGCTTTGGAAGAACCCTACACAATATACATTCAAGGAAACTCATATAACTCTCTTAACTATCACACAACATAGCCAAAACCATAAACTAGAAATGCTGCTTACAGTTCCCACAACAAAGTTATAGATCTTCTCATGAACCTTCCCTGTCTTTGGCTCTCGAACAAATTTCACAGTCTCGAGAACTGCATTCTCCCAATAGCAGTTCCCATCACGAATCGTGGCCTTCTCTGATCTTACCGTTGGCTTTCCAACATCAGCAGGGACCACAGATACCATTAAAGCATCTCCTTTTACCTGTGACATCTAACAAATATCCAATTATACTTCAATGCCTAACAGTCAATCATTCAAACACCCAATT
>JBCEWC010022428.1:0-10029 GCA_038996855.1 Solanum aculeatissimum | reverse complement strand
GTTTTTCATCTCTTCAGCCCCCCCCCCCCCCCCCTTTTTAGGATTTAATGGAGTAAAAGTTGCATTAAAACTTGTTACAAAATAACCTTCATTCTAAAAAAAGTCCATTTGCAGAGAATTATATTTTGTAGAGTTTTGACTTTTGGGTATATTACCTTTGTATACGGCCATTTGGGTCATGTTTATGAATGAAATACTTTTACTTGAGGGGAATCAACTGGGTAATGTCAGCGAGGGCAAAGGAGATATTAGACAGCTGGGCCAAGAAGGAATTTTGTTCCATCAGAAGGAGAGATGGAGAATTTTCCCTGCATACAACTGGTGGACAATATGGAAATAGAGAAGTCAGAGGTGTTTTGAGGACAAGCAGAGCAATATTCAGGAGTTAAAGATATTATTTTTGGTGTAAACAGAAATGTTTAGAAGAAACAGACGATAATTTTGAGGTTTTAGACAATAGGTAAAAGGAGCATAGATAGAAAGGTTCCTATTTGTAATTGTCTGTTTGGGGGGAACTGTCCAGTTGGTATAGTATGTATCTGATAATATATAGAATGCTACCTTCCTCAGAAAATATTTTAACTTGATCAAAATAAATATTTTGTTGTCTATACATCATCCTTTACTATACTCTGACATCTCTGAAAGAAATGTAAATTAAATACATCTGGTCCTGAAACCTTGTCACCATTGCACAATTTAACTTCTCCAGCCTCTTCAACAGTGAAGGGACTTTGGAGTCATTCCCTGTACTCATCAGTTAATATGGCCACCTTTTCATCATGCCACATAGGCCTCAAATGCTCCACTTCTGCAAAAATCCCTTATGATAAACAACTATGTCTTTTTGACAGTTTCCTTATCTTCTACCAGCTTCTCCCTGATTTTAATTTTATTAATACAATTAAATCTCTTATGTGCTTTAGCTTTCCAGTGAAAATAAATTGTATTCTTATCTCCTTGCTTTATCCAAATCTCCCCTAATTTCTATCTCCATGACACCTCTCCCGCTTTGGGGGTCTCTTCTAACTCACACTGAAAAGTGAATCCCTTCCAGCAATAACAATTCTATCTTCCTGCTCATGTAGCCGACAATGATCAATTTCCTCAAGTCTATTCATAGCTTTCCTTTTCCTTTCATCCAAGTGAAATTTATATCCGAACACAGGTGAAGCTTTCAAATATTTTCTTTAGACTTCAACCAAGTATTGTCCAAATGACCGGTGTTCAGCATATATACACTCGACAATCTAAACAAATAGTTGTGATTTTGAGTTAAACTGACCAAAAATGATGGAGAAGATATAAATAACTTAATGTTGCATTATCAGAGGTTCACAACAATGGACCAAGTATAGCCCTATCCGGTATCAATTGAGTGTTTCCTGAAAGTATTTGAGGTGAATGGTGGAGATACGGAAGTTCAGTCATGAGAGGAAAACAACATGGAAAGTTAACCCCTTCTGTGAGGACACAATTTAGAATGAAAGGACTGGGAGGATGTTTCACATGAAAGAAAATTTAAGATGACAAAAGATTTATGAATTAATTTATACTTGGCTCAAAGCAAGAATATCACTTTGTATAGACAGTTGGGTAGACTTGTTAGAAGAGCAGTAGCATACCTACTCACCAGCATGTACTTTTGGCATTGCCTTAACAATAATAATAACAACAACAATAATAACAAGTTACAACTTACATCATCATTAATATATTCAATTGTTTACCTGGTGCCAGCATAATGACGTGAACGTCTTGCTATCAAAGTCAACTTGAAGTCCCGTCCAGAGAGTGACAGGGTGTCCTGGATTCATCAGAATAACTACGTTAATGGCACATCTTAAGTTTGCAGATAAAGTAAGTTAGACAATGTAGTTTGGCAGGACTTCTCATTGGAAACAAACAAGAAAATCGATATATCAAGGCATCAAAGTAATAGTAAGAAGAACTTTACAAAAGGAGTAAAAGAATAATGTATTATGCTTTAAACAAAGCAGCCTCACATTTCACCCATAAACCATTCTTAAATAGTAAATTGCGTAGCAGGTACGCAGATTATGCTATGGGTCTTAAGGTCAGGTAGTTCAAGTTCTTTGAATATCAGCCCTATGAAGTTCGGGATGAAATTCCTGACTTCTTTTTTCTTAAAAAATGGTTTTTCATATCCATTTACCAATTTCCCTCACTACTTACCGGGAGAGAACAGCCTTCTGTTTACCACTGCCTGTTATTATTTTATGCTACCACTCTATGCCATTCCTATTCCAAAATCCCCATTGTTAACCCTAAATTTCCCTTCTATTTTTGTTGCAACATTAAGCCCCATAAACCAGAACCATCAAATAGCATGTTTCAGATATGTTCGCATGAAAAAGACGCCCCAGTTTGCCTAAACAACAGGAGCACTATCATCATGAATAATTCAACAACTGGAAGAGAAATCAGTTAGTCAAACAAGTTTGATCGTATCCTCAATATCAACCCCCAAGCCAACAGAAAATAGAAAAAGAACGCTGTGGAATGATATGGTTCTCCTTGCACTCCACGGGCCAGATCAGTAGCCCTTTTCGGGATATTCTGTTATATATTCCACAAGAGTGAGAATCAAGTAAATTAATTTTAAATACCAGATGAATCACCTGCTTGAAGAATCCATAAACCAATGCCACTGTCCAAATAGTGTTGTGAAGGAGATTTCTTATTCCCCGTGTCAGATATTCATTCCAAACAAACATGGAGTCATACAGGTCTGGTCCAGTCTCATTATTGCACATGTTCTTCTGTAGACTCCTCATAACATGGTATGAGTAACTGAAGAAGAAGTCCTTTGTAAGGTCTACCATGCAAAGGAGTTTCATGTACCTATACCATGAGCAGATCAAGACTATCCAATCATAAACTACCATAAGTTGAAATGAACAGAAACACACAAAGGCTTATAGTCTTGTGGAAACCCGTCAACCCTGCCCCCATCATACACACACACACACACACACACACACACACACACACACACACACAGAGAGAGAGAGAGAGCAGTAACAAATCAAACCGAAAGAACTAAAATATTTTATAAGAAGCCATAGTGTCCAGGCCAACCTACGCTCACCTCGACTAATTCCATGGGATACCTACCACCTCCCACCAACAATAGGTACCAGATAACTTTGTCACCTAAGGGTAGGACAGACGGGAAAAAATTAAAAAGTGAACTTGAGACCTCATGGTTCTCAACTCACTTCATTGACCATTAGACCACACCCTTAGGTGACAAAAACAACCAGAATATATAGATTACGCAATAATTAAAAAGTGATGGACCCTACACAACATCCATATCAGAGAAAAAGACACCAAACATTAAACAAAAAAAAGACAAACCTGTTTTCACTCCTATAATTGACCATCTTTGACCTTGTTGCAGAATTTGGAAGTGGGATCAATTCACTCTTAGTGATAGCATATACAATATGACCACAAAGAGCACCAATCTGCCTCCTTTTAGTGATAAGCAGCATATAATAAGGCCCCAGAAATTTGATGAACCCTAACAAAGAGCACAGAGATAACTGAAATCAGAAGAATGGGCCTCTTGCATCAGAAAAGTTACACTCAAGAATTCACATACCGACAATGCCGTAACAGGTAGTGACAAATTTCAGACCTCCTGTAGACCTGTTCCCCTCATGTATCCTTCTCAACAAATCAGAGCACTCACGTTCAGTATAGGTAGTGGAATCCTCACGCATATTAAGCTCAGAAGGCTCCGTCCTGTCAATTTTCAACACTCTCCAGTATGTTCTACTCTTGTCCCTTCCTATCATGTAAAATTTCTGTGACAGTTTTTTACCAACAAAGAGAAGTACGTCAATTGAGAAAACTTAGTGAGAGAAAAGGGAAATAATAAAAAACATAGAGGACAGTACTCCTCCAAACGCAAAGTTGAAATGAAACAAGAAAACTGAGGACACTGCAGCAATGGACCCCGACCATACTTACAAGCACAAAGTGCCACTTTTCAATAATACTCACTGCTTTCGATCAGAGAAAGCAATGGAAACAACTTACTGCCAGATAAACCCGCACACATCTTTATTAAACTGTGCATCAATACAACATGATTTATCTTGTCTAACAAATAATGGTTAGCACATGTAGAATAGCCATTGAATAGTCAAATATCTGTGCACTTTGATGACTGCATAGGACAGAAAACTGTCCAGTAGCTGCATAGCAGCATCTCAAGCTGATCTTAAATAAGATAGATTAGTCAACAGGTTATTGAAAGTATTTGTCGACAAAGAAGGTACTAACAAAACAATACATGCCAGCTTGTGGAGATTTAACATGCTTATTAAATCTAGCATTTCAAATTAGCAAATGAACTCCATAAACTGAATTATTATTATCCTAGAGGAAGGTCAAAATATCATAAGATCTTGATCCACTTAGCTAAATCAAGTGATCAGTCATCCGTGTATTAGCTTTGACCGTAAGGTCACTGAGATTCCAACTAGTGAAATGCAGTAGGAATGGCAATCTCTTGATCACGGAGAGCTGTCGACATTTGAACTGTCTTTCACTACTAGCAACACACTTGTAAGTACCCCTGAAGCCCTCTGATCCTCTTCTATATAATTCACTTTCTTAATTAAGCCTAAAATAAGGGATGATAATTACCGACAGAGTTTGATAGAGCCTGAATTTCTGCATAAACCCTTCTTGAATTGATGAAGGGTGAGCAGGAGGGGAAAAGAGGTCTTTTTCCTGTTGATGTTGTTGTTGTTGTTGCTCCATACCACAAGCTGCCATTGGTAATTGAACTGATAACCCCTAATATGATACAATCAACACCCGAGCCCCTGGCTCGGGAACCAACTATTCCAGCATTCAAATCCAAGAAAGAAGTAAAACCCAAATCCAATTATCGAACAGTACATACACTCTTAGCAACAAACATCACCACACACTTGAGTTGCTCCAAATATAACATTTTTTTCTTCTCTACCACAAAACAAAATACCCCTTTTGACTTATATTGAAAACCCAATCCTTCTTCAGCTTCAGCAACCAAAAAAACTCAATCTTGGAACCCTAAATTGCGTTTAAATCCCAAATTAAGGAATGATCATGGATCAAAAACGAACAGGGTCAAATCTTGATGAAACAAAGAAAGACAAAAAAAGGGATTGAAGAGTAAGTTAAATGCAACAACAGGGAGAGGAGGAGAAGGAAAAAAAAAAAAGGAAAATGTGGGATGTTCTAGAAAAGATGAAAATCAACAGAGAGAGAAAATTGGAGAGCTTGAGACCTATATCTGTCTCTGATGGCGATTATATGATTAAAAAAAATGATGATGATGATGTTGTGTATTTTATTTTTTTTAAATAATAGAGTACTTAAATTTAATATAGATCTAGCAACACCCAAATTGATGGAAACCACAATTTTTTTTTTTAGGGTAGGAGCACGTATCACCATATTGTGGACCATAAAAATATTGGAGAATTACCTCTATATATTATTTTTTTTAAATTAAAATATACCACTAGTCAAGAAATATTTAAAAATATAAATTAAAAATTACTTTTCACTATTATTTTAAAACTATTTTCTTAGAAATGAAAAGTAATTAAAAAAATGTTTAATAATTTTGAAATACTCACTTATTTGAAATTATGAAAAAAAATTGAGGTAACATTTTTTTCCTCCAAAATGCCTACTATTATTGAAGGAGATAAACATCTAAAGGACTCATTTATTGTTTCCCTTTAAAAGGTCCCTCTCAACTCACTTGATGAAGTAAAAAAAAAAGTAGATACATAATCCAGCTTGAATACATTCAACTATAGCAAATCAGGATCGGAGCTATATTCATTCGAGGGTGGTCAAATGAATACCCTTCGTCGAAATATTCTTTTAAATATATAGGTTAAATATAGATATTTTGATATGTATATCAATTGTTGAACACCCTTGATGAAAATATTGGTTTCGTTACTGATTGCAACTTTAAAAAATATATACAAAACCTATGTGATCAAAAGAAAAAGAACATATTCCAATTACCTACACAAAGTACCTCCATCTTCATGGCATAGTAGTATTTTTATTCGTTGCATCAATTGAAATTTTACGTAAAATAAATAAATTATTTTTTTCTCATTTTTGTAAATTGATTGTAGAACTTTTAATTATTACAAAAATTTACTCAACAATCATGAATTTTCTAGCATAACTGAATCAAAAATCCGTTAATACAAGATAATCTTTTATAAATATTCATACTTATCGTGATTTTTATGTGATACATATGAAATAATCTTTTACAATTATTCATATTTCTGTTATCCAATTGTGTACATTCATAAATACTAAAATTTCATATTGAAAAGCATAAAGACTAACACATACTATTATTCATGAAGGAAGAACAAGAGGTGATATATATGATTGCAAATTCATCCTAAAAAATAATGGGCTTACAAATAATTTATGTTAGATTCAAGTTTCTTTCCATTACAATACTAAATATTTGTAACTTTTCAAATATGGCACAGGATATTAGAATTTAAAATTAAGTAATACCATCAAATATATAAGTTATATTTATTTAACGCAAAAGGGTCAAATATACTCTTATACTATCATAAATAGTTTAACGTTATACTTTTGGTTCAAATATACCCTTTTCGTTATACTTTTAGTTCAAATATACCCCTCATTATACTTTGGCACAAATTTACCCTTAATTTTAACAGAAGAACAAGTGAAAAACTTAAAATCAAATTACTTATTTTCAATTTTAAATATCTGATTGTTTTAGCAATACGTAAAATATTTGAGTATTTTTTTTTAAGAAATGACAATATAGAATACGCTGCAAAATCTTAAGTACTAATAAATGAATTTTCTAAGTACTTATTTGATTTTTTTTTTTCTTAGAAATGATAAGACAGAAAATGCTAGAATTTTTTTTTAAAAAAAATTTGTTCTCATCTCTTATTAACATTAGTATGCAGAATTCCTTTAGCCAATGAATACACTATCAGTGTGCTAAAATTTATCAAAGGTTATTCGAAAAATTGATTAAATAGCATACAAAAATTATAATAGTATCATTCTAGTGAACAAACAGTCAAGATAATTGAAAATGTAAACTTCCATCAAACTTAATTATTTTATTTAATGAAGTGACACATTCCACCTTTTTTTTATTTTTAAAATATAAATTACTTTTGAGATTTTTTTTAAAAAAATTTAGGGTATATTTAAAATTAGGAATGAATAATTTCATTTTGAGTTTTCAAGTGTTCTTCTCTTAAAATTAAGGACAAATTTGTGTCAAAGTAAATGAGAGGGGTATATTTGGATCGAAAGTATAACGGAAAAGGTATATTTGAACCAAAAGTATAACGAAGGGTATACTTAAACTACTTTTGATAGTACAGGGGTGTATTTGACCCTTTTCCGTTTATTTAAATTAAAATCTTGCTAATTAACATGAAGCATTTTGCATTTTTTTCCAATTTTATTTATTTTGACTTAGAAGAAGTTGATGGCGCTTCATCTTCTATTGGTGTTCCGACGCTCAAGTACAAAAAGGAAAGGCTCCCTTTTGCCATTTGTCAGGAGTATGGCAAGAAGCATCAAGGAAAGTGTTTGGGTGGCACTGAGGGTTGTTTCAATTGTGGTGATGTTAGGCATAAGATAAAGGACTGTTCAGTAACCTCTAAGGAAGAGAGGAAAAGGACTCATATTGAATATGGTGGTTTTCAAGGTGCTAAAGGTGGTCGTTGTCAACAAGGCCACAAGTTTCAAGGCCAAGGGTCCTCTAATGCTCAAAACCAAAGTTTGACAATGATAGGGTGCCCAATGTAACGACCCGAAAATTTTTTAAAACTTCTTATGGTTGGTCTTGTATGATGTTATACTGGTTATGGTTGAATTTTGGTAGCCATGGGTTGAGTTTAAGTGGCCGAATGCAAAACAGACATTTTGGTGGCCTAGAGAGGCCGTTTGGACAGTGTACTTTGAGGAATCATAACTTTTGGTACGGGATAAACTGTGTTGGATACTACATATCAAATTGAATCTCTTTGAGTTATCTTCGCAACGCAACTAGTTTCACTCAATTCGAAGTTCGTATGAGGAAGTTATGGTCAAAATAGTGAGACTGCCTGTAATCCGGAGGACGCTGAAAATAGGCTCTGAAAATAGTCTAAGGACAGGACCACGGACCGTGTGAGGGTCCACGGTCCATGTGAGGGTCCATGTGGTGATCCAGTGGGCTCAGGGTGGTCAGGGTCCAACCCATAGACCAAGTGAAGTCCCACGGACCACCCCACGGTCCGTGAGACTTCAAACGATCTGTTTGGGTGCCCGTCAAGTGAGGCAGTGGCTTGGTCTTGGTGTGGGGTTGGTTTCTGGGCCAAGTGTGGCTCCACAGACCAGTACACGGTCCATGTGAAGCCACACGAACCGTGACCCCCCTTCGTGAAGTGATCCAGAAAGTCCCGAGAGTTCGAGCCGAAAACGAAACCAAGGCAAGGCTCACGGTCCAGTACACGGACCGTGTACCAGTAGACGGTGCCCTGAAGCCAACCATGTGACACTATTTTTAAGTTAAATGTCCATTTCATTAATGATTAATTCATAATTTAATTAATCTCTAGGCCCCTTTTAGGCATTCTAAGGTCCCCTAAACCCCCTTAACCTAACCCTAACCCCTTTTCATCCATTCTAACACTCCTCATTGCTCTTTGAAAATTCCTAAACTCTCTTGACCTCCATTGTTGAAAGCTTGAAGAAATTTGGGGAAGACAATCCTTACTTGCTTAATTCTTCAATTCCTTTGGTCAATTGTAAGTTATGTGGGTTTGATTCATGGATTCTCTTTCATCCATGAAGACTCAAGAACTCTCCTATTTAAATTTGATTTTTAAGTTTTTAATTAAGGTTGGGTTCTTTAAATTTTGAAGTATTTAGTTGACTGGGATTATGTGCTGTAGAAATTAGGTGATTTAATCATGATTTAAGATTGAATTTTATGAATGTTCATGGAAACTCTTGAAGAATCAATGTGCATGTCCCTTTATGATTTATTCATGCATGGGTATTACTTGAATGATGTTTTAATGGTAGTTTTGACTTGAATTTCTCATGAACTAATCCTGAATTGAATTTAAAGTTTGAATTCCATTATCCATGCACTTGTTCTTCATTCATGGTTGTCACGACCCGGATAGGGGCCTAGATGTGACATGGCGAAGGAGAACCCGAAGGCCCTCGATCAAGTCATCATAGCATCACTACACACATCATCGATTCGGAAGCGCGAAAGCTAAACACATAACACATAAGCTCTAAGGAATTTGGGACTTGTGACTCAAACTATGGGGACAATAACGGGAATGGGACAAGCATGAATACACATAGCACGTAGCAATAATCTCTAAGGGAAAGGAGAAAATAGGGTTCCACTATGGGACACACCGGGGTTATGGGACTTTCCACATAAGCATATAGTCAATCAAGATTCCCAACATTCATAACATGAGCATAATAAATGACAAATTCTCATAATCAAGGCTAATAAGCATAGTTTTACATAACCAAATGTTTAACATAGCAAGTCAACGTACAAGAGTCTAGAGTGGTCCAATAAGCCTCTACATGAATGAGCGGGGCCTCGACAAGTTTGAGGCTCACCCTTAAGACATAAGAAAGTAAATAACATAACAATAAATAGATAGAATAGACGGTGGTTATTGCCCTTGAACAAAAGGACCCACCACTAGCAAAGTCTTCAATCAAGAGTTAAGCGTCGTCCGGTAGAATGTAGATATCGTCCCCAGTCCCTACATGATTAGAACATGTGTACAAGAATATGGGTTAGCACAATTAAGCACTAAGTATGCGGGCATGCAATGCATATGACAATGTAGTAGACCAAGCAACATGACAAGGGGACAAGTGATACGAAAGGAGTGCACATAGCCAAAGAGTAATATAACAAGATGTTAT
>JBCEWC010022427.1:0-10029 GCA_038996855.1 Solanum aculeatissimum | reverse complement strand
ATTATGCTGCCCGATCTTTTGGTCCCTAGTCTAAGTAACTAGTATGTTAAGTGGTTTACTCGGCCTATGGTGGTATCAAGTGCCAGTCATTCCTCCACATATTTTGGGGCGTGACAATATCGGTGCAGGAACCAATAGTGATTGGACCACCTGATAATGAATAGTTGGACCCTAAACCATAGGAGCCTGAATATCTAGTTTGTGAACCTCTCGGAGTACCTGTAACACTACCAGTCTGTGCCATGCCCTAAAACACATCCAAAACCCTTAACAAAGTATCTTGTAGTAATGGCGCGACTGTAAACTCAAGAGAAATTTGATCTCCTCTAACCTTAGGTTCAGTCTCGGGGTGGATACTTCTCTCATATTCTCAGGCTAGTGTTGCTCCTTAGACTTGGCCCCGACCCCTACCTCAGCCTCTAGCTCAACCTCTTCCTCTACCCTGAGCTGAGGTCTCAGTAACAATCTAAGGGGCTTCATACCCTTCTCTATCAGAACTTGATGCTCTAGTCCTGGCCATTTTCCAAAATGACACGTGACACTCAACATTAATATAAGAATCCACATACGATTGAATTAAACAAAGTAAGAGATGAGTTTCCTAACAATCTACATATCCTCTCAAAGATATGCAATGAATGTCTCCATGTTGATCCTTGAGACTCTACTAGACTGGGCTTGTACATACATATGTGAGACCTATGAACCTAGGGCTCTGATACTAAATTGTCATGACCTAAAATCAGGTGTGATGGTACTTACCTTGGACTTACTGAGGCAAGTAAACCTATATAGGAATTGATAAAATAATGTGGAAGATAAAATGAAAATACATTTTAAACATGAAAGGTTAACATTTAAGAAGGTTATTTAGAACTAAAACCGACCCAAGACTAGTGTCACATGCACAAGTCACTACTTTAACCAAAATAAAGGAAAAATAGTACAAGTCTAAATGTCATAGTCATCAAATAGAACATAACATAAGGTAAAAGAGCCTCAAAAGTCCACCGAAATACAGGCTTGCTACCTCTCAAGAGTCTAGAAGCCCGGTCCAATGGGAAAAGAAATGATCAGGAGGAACCGGGCTCAATACTTACACAATTGTAGAAGTAGGGTGAGTACCAACCTAAATGGTACCCAACAAAAGGATCTAAACATAGGTAGTGAGCCCAATCAAATACCTCTGAAACTACAAACCTGTAAGTAGAAAAGACAGTATGCACAATATATCTTGACAGTTTCAGTACACAACATCTCAATTGATATATTACAACAATTTACAAGAAGAGAGTTAACTGTCATACCACACTTGGAATAAATACTCACATTTGAAGCAATAAATGAAATGAAATGGGATGCCATGAAATACAAGTACTACAATGCAATGTCAAATAATCATGAGACATCTTTGTTCTATAACATACATCCACTGATTTAATCATATTGGAACCCATGGGTACTTCACATGGATCATGTATCTGCTGGAATCATTTTCCTTCGGTATTTATCTTTCATCTCTAGCCAAAATTATTTTTCTTAAACTTTTTGTTACTCGCTGTCGAAACTATTTTTCTTCGACTTTTCATCAATAGTGGGACTCAATCTATATTTCATCTCAACACAATAATCACTTTCAAATAAGCATAATAATATGTAAGGAGTCCACACAATTCATATATTCAATAATCAAGCAATCAATTTCATTATTTTTTTTCAATAATAGAATTATCATTAAGTGTATCACATGAAAGTTACATCACATCATCTCTCATGTTCTCAATAATCACTTTATTATCATAGTTCAAAACTACTCATTAATTAATCAATGTTTTATAATTATTCTTTCTACGATTCCAACATAATAATAAGATTATACCACATTTGTCCAATATCACATGTAAAACATTTCAATAGTTGTTTCCACAATAACATAAAATAATACTCAACAAATGAATCAATATAACAATTCATAATTTTCAATAATGGAAATTACGAAATCAATCATGTTCTGAATTCAAGGGTAATCATCACCAACATGTACATACTAATTCGAGAGCCAAGTTACACATGTTATCATATAGCCATTTTTATTACCCCAACATGTTCAATTGGTCATTTCATGATTAGTTCATCCACATTTGGATTTTTAAATATTCCCTCAACACACAATGAAGGAAGATACAAGGTTCAAATAAACTCGACAAGGTTTAGGAATCTATTTGCCTTGATAAAGTTAAGAATAAATCGAACAAGAGTGCTTTTTTCCTTCTAATTTGAATCCAAAATATCACAATTTAGTCAAAACTAGATTCACAATCACATTTCAAAATTAATGACACCAAGATCACACAATTTGGGGGAAAAAGGTAAAATAATAAAAAAAATTCAATATAAAAATTGAGGCCAAAATCTATAAATTTATAGATGAAAATGTTCTTCACGTAACTAAAAATCTATTAATGAAAATCATTTAAAAAATGAAGCTTAAATGAGCTCATAATCACCATTTTTGTGAAAAATTTGAGTTCATGAAAAATCCCCAATTTCTTCATCTGAAAATGTCAATTTTGATGTTAAAATCTAGAGATAATTAATGAATAATGGAGAGGGAAGTTGAAAACACCTTTCCCGATAAAACTCTCCTTGAAAATCTAAGTGAAATCGCCCTTTCTCGAGCTCCCAAAGTCCAAACATGAAGAAAATGGCTAAAACTTGTAACTTTTAAAAGGTCTGTTTTGGGGGGAAATTTGTCTCTGCAAACACGCCTACTACCTCCATGAACTCGGAGTGTATGCCGCGAACAGAGAGGTCACCAGACCCAATACTTTCCAAACGCGGGACCTCTTCTACGAATGTGAAGGTCAGTTGACCTACGCTCCGTGAACACAGATGGAAGCCCACGAACGCAAAGCATATGCAAATACAACAAGGCACAAAAATTCAAAATAGATTCACGAGATTCATTCAGAAGCCCATACATACAAACTATAGATGCAACCCCACTAAATTAGACATTTCAAATTCTATGGAATCATCGAAAATTCAATCTGAGGTCTTCTTGACCGAAAATCCATTAAATTGCAACTAAACTAACTTAGGCATTAGAAATATCAAAATGCTATTGGAATACCCAAAAATTGTTACGAAGCTCATTCTAGTGCTAAAATCACCTCACGAAACCAAGGGAATCATAAAAATTCCAATCCAAGCACCAAAAATCAAAATATTGATCAAAGTCAAATCTAAGTCAAACATTAACTCAATTTCTAACTTTGGATCTAAAATCCGCTTAACAACTCCAAATTTGATACAAACAACTCTCCTAGACCGTTTCTACATTTTAAAATTTATGAAACCAACAAAATTTCGTTCTAAGACTCGAATCTCTAAATAACTCAAAATTTCAAAATTAGGCAAAACATAATCCTTCAAAACTCAAATTTTAGCAAAAATCCAATATTTTTTACAAGATTTACAAAAATAAACTTTTAAAACCAATCAAATATGACTCGGTACAGTTATCGAAAGGGATAAATTAGTAATTTTTCTAAAAATACCAAAAATAACCTTCAGAGTGATTACACTACTTTTTATTTTTTAAAAGTTTTTTTAAATTCTATCCTCTAGAGGTCAGTATTATTATTTTATTTATTTATTTATTTATTTTTATCATAATCGTCCTCTAGAGGACAATTTCATTAAGATTTATTTAAAATAATATTTGGTTATTTTTTATATTTAATTGTGTTAAAATTAAATGTTATAATGTTTTTGTTCATCAAATACTGACCATGAGAAGTCGGTTTGTTTTATATTTTTTATCCAAATTATTTTTGACATCTTGCAAAATTCTAACCTCCAAAGGTAAAAAATTACTGACTTTCATTAAAGGTTAGAAATTTAGAAGTCAGCATTCATAATTTTTTAGATAGTGATAAGCAACTACATCTCAAATCTCCATGGAAAGTCTCAGACTAAAATGGGAAAGATAATCAATGGGGTCTGAGTTCAGAACTTACACTATACAAGGAAGGAGTGAGTGTCAAACAACACGGTACCTAGCAATCAGTCCTATTCAACCTAAGAAAACCTACACAGAACTTAAGTACTTCATCACGCTCCATTCGAACCTCCATAACTACAACCTGCATAAAATAAACATCCCAATTTAAGAGATAGTAACACAGAGTAAGGAAGAACAAATAAAAGAAGTTAATATATCAGAATCATCAATCAACTCTGATTTACATAATTAACCGGAAGAGAACTCTAGTATACATCCCCAATAAGATACAATCAAAGATGATGAAGTGTAATCTGATGCAATTATCACATAAAAGTGACGCATGTCTATTCTAACGATTCACACCTGTTGAATCATAATCAGTAACCTATGAATGACATATTTGTCCATGTAATCTGCCATGGAACATGTGGTCTGACCTCTCATATAGTACCTTCCAAGGAGCATATGACCCAACCATTATTTCTCATCATTTCTCATAAAGTGTTTCATCATATCAATGTCTCAAAATCAATGCAAGTAGATCATGTCCATATGTATGAATGAGAAGATGAGAATTATCAATATGAAATCATAGTTCATATTATTACAGTCATGTTCATCATAAATAGGAAATGAAATAAGTAGCTCAGATCATCCACATTACATCACATATGATTATATTATCACGTTGCTTTGCTCATTCCATATTTATTCATTGTTAGAAGCATCTACCATAGTCTTGAATCTATAATATGAATCCTTCATCGAGTTTCATTACTTCCTAACACACAATGAGAAAAATATAAGGTTTTACACACTTAACATATGGTTAAGAAGTCCACTTGCCTTAATTCAGTCGAATCACTACTCCATAATTTGAGCATTCCCCTTTTGGCGGGCCTCCAAATGAACAACATTTATTCAAGTATTAAATTATCATAAGAATATAAGAACAACAATACTCATTTCATTAATTTTGATGTTTGAATTCAAAACAACCCAAAAATTTATTCTCGAGAAAGTAAGGGTAATTTGATAAATTAATACACAAATACATTTCTCAAAGCATTTGAAAAGCAATGGTGAAAATAATTTTATGAACGAAATTGAAATCATCACTAATCATCAATTCACCAGAAAAATTCATGTCCTTGCAAAAATACATACAATTTGAAGTTCAAAGCAATAATGATTAAAATTATGAAATAGTAAATGAGAAATGAAGATTATAAGTCAGAATCACTTACCTAATGATTTTATCTTGAAAAACTTCTTTAAAATGTCCCAAAGAGTTCTCAAAGCTCAAAATGAAGAATGGAGAAGAAATCACAAAATCAAGCGAAAAGACCTCTCTAATCTCGCTTAAGCGGCTTAGGGCCACTTTTGCAATACCTAAATAAGGGACGGGTCTCGCTTTCATAATGCTAGAGTCACTCTCACGGTCTGTGGTGATCCTAACATTCTGGATGTGAAAGCGATCCCACTCAATAGGTACTCTTCACAAAAGTGAAGGATCTTTACAAAACAGATGGTCACAAAAGCGGCCACCCTATCACAATCACGAGGAATAAGGCACTAGATTTAGAAATTCCCACCTAGTTCAAACATAGTTAGAAAGAATCCTCAAGATTAATCAATAAATCCATACACACAAATTATATATGCTACCTTATTAAATTTGATATTGTGAAATCAATAAAATCATCATCACATGGATTCAAGGTCTCCTTGATCCAAAACCTATAGTCGCAACTAAACTAACTTAAGACACAAAAAGGCATTACATCTTCAGAACTCCTGAAAAACAAATCAAAACTCTTTTAAGACATAAAATCACCTCCTTAAACCAACAAAATCATAAAAAATTATTTAGAGCATTCAGACTCTGAACATTGACTAAAGTAAACTCTTGATCTAAAAATAACTTAAACTTCAAACTTAATACCTCAAGTCCACGAAACTACCCAAAACTAAGATCGATCGCACCTCCTAAATCAAATTCCACATATCAGAGTTGAATGCAACTAACAAAATTTTATGTAATACCTTAGAAGTTGAAATGTTAGAATGGAGAAAGAAAAGTGCAGAAATTGATTTATTGTAGAATCTATGAGAACCATTTCTGGGTTGGAGATGCTTCTACAAACCACAGATGGATATTGTAGATGGTACTCAAGAGTTGGAAATTTTTTTAAAAATAAGCCAAGGTCTACAGACGAATTCTATAGGTCATAACTCATCCTACGAGCTATATATGACATTCATAAATGATATACTATGATTTGAAAAAGTGATCCTAGATAGGACAAAGGGTATCTATGGCTCGTCATCTAGTTTATGGGTGGTAAAAAAGGGTTTCATAGTTTAGGTTCAGCAATTCAAACTTTCAGTACTTTAGACTTACAAAGAAGGTCTATGGATCGTAAAAGATTGTACGAGTCATAAAGGAGGCTCATGGATTGAGATTTAAAGAAGGTTATTTTCAGTGCTTAAATTATATAAAGGAAGTTTATAGATCTTAGACTGATCTTCCAATCATGATTAGGATTTTATGGATCAAGGGATAAGAGATGGACAATTGTAGTACTTGGATTTGAGTTAGGCTTCATGGATGAATATAATCCATAAATGAAGCCCTACATACCTTAAGTAGAAAGTGTTAGAAATTAGAGTGGTTAAACGTTGAAATCCTTAGAAAAACGTAAAACTCTATCTCTAATGGAGACCTTGCTTAGAGAGAGAAAATTTAGAAATTTGAGAGAAGTTTTGAGAGTGAATGAAATATAATGAATTAGAAATAGATTTTATAGGGTTTGAGTCAGTTAAGTTAGTTAATAGGGTATAAATGATGTAGTTTTGGAGTTCAATGGAGTAAAAATAATAAAAATTCCCTTCACTTAAAATTTGTTCGACCCATGTACGAGCCACGGTTTACAGGCCGTAGATCGAAGTACGGGTCGTACTTGTCCTTCATGCTTTGCATATCATAAAATTTTAGCTACTGGATATTGCATCCATAAAACTAAGAGCCGAAAGTAAAGTCTATAGCTCAATTTATGGACTGTAGATTCTTTCGTAGGAACCTCCCAAACTTGAAAAAATTTCATCCTTTAGGTTCCCATTCACGACTTAGTATACATGTTGTATTCCCTAGTACAACTCATAAAGTCCTTTGCATAACAACTTCCAGTGACCAAAACGTTTTAGCAACCTTTGGACATCAAACCAGAAGCTTGTCTACCCCTAGTTCAATCCATGGGTTGTAGATTGGATCGTAACACCAACTCATTTTCAAATTTTCTACAACTTTTCTATTTTTCAAGATTTTCAACATGTGGGGTGTTACATTTTGTTTCTTATTCTTTCACTTATTTTAGTATTCTTATGTATGAGATGAGGTTAGCTTAAAGTACCTTAAGATTCTTATTACCGTATTACAACTAAGGGGTAGCTTTGGGTCCTGACAACCTTGGTATTAGAGTATCGAGGTTTAAGTATCCTAGGGTGTTTAAAAGTTAAATCAAGTAGAGTCTTATTCATATAAGACAAAGAGGCTGCGAACTAGTGGTGGTGGAAATTCTTATCAAAGGTCTAATGGTGGTTCTTCTCACTTTTGGCAAGAGTTTTTAGGCTAGGCTCCATCTGTTGCTAGTGCCTCAATGCCTAAGTTCAACAAAGATAGGGTGCCAAAAGCAAAGCCTCAAAGAAATGCTTCTTGTGGATTCTCATTCCTCATATATTAGAAGTGTGGAGGATCTATTTAGAAGTGCTTAGCCCATTTGGGTGTACATTTTGGTTGTGGTAAATTTGGCCACAGATTGAGAGATTGGCCTTCTTAGAGTTGGAGATGTTTGCCATCAGACTCAACATGATACTTCTATAACACGCCTGAATCAGCAGCGTGCTACTTCTAGTTTTGGTGGAGAACAACACCAAGACAGTTCCTACTCTCTTTAGACTTGACAGGATTAGGAATCTTCTCCCAATGTAGTCTTGGGTATTCTACCAGTCTTCCATCTTGATGTTTATGCATTGCCAGATCTGGGAGAAAATTTATTCTGTGTGACTCCTTATACTGCTATGAGATATGGTGGTAGTCTTGAAATGTTATTAAAGCCCTTCCTAGTTTTAATACCATTGGTGAGTGCTTCTAGCTAAACGGTTTATAGAAATTGCCCAATTTCAGTTCTTCATAAAGTCACTTTAGTTGATTTAGTAGAACTTGATATACTTGAATTTAATGTCATTTATGGCATGGATTGGCTATATTCACATTATGCCTTAATTGATTGTCAAACCTGAGTCGTTAAATTTAAATTTCCTAATAAGCCAGTCATAGAATGGAAGGATAGTAGTTCGGTGCTTATAGGTCAATTCATTTCATACTTTAAGAGAAATATGATTTCCAAGGGTTGGATCTATCATCTAGTGAGGGTTAAAGATTTCAACGACAAGATCCCAACTCTTGAGTCAGTCCCTATTGTAAATGAGTTTTGAAAAGTATTTTCTTATAATCTTTCTAGTATTTCTCTCAAAAGGAAAATGGATTTCATCATCGCTCTATCCTCGATACTCAGTCTATATTTATTCCTCCCTATCGAATGGCTCCACTCGTGATATGGTAGTTAAAGGATCAATTTAAGGATCGTTTGGATAAGAATTTCATTAGATCAATTATTTCTCCATAGGATGTTCCATTTTTATTTGTTCAAATTAAAGATGGTTTCCTTGGCATATTTATTAATTACCGACAATTGAACAAAGTCACTATTAAGAATAAGTATCCCATCCTAAAAACTGATGACTTGTCTAACTAGCTTTAGGGTGCTAGTTACTTTTCCAAGATCAACCTCAGATCGAACTTGTAATACCCCATAAGTTGAAAAGTTAGATTAAAGAAAATTTCAGAAAAATCTAAATTAGGCCTGGATGTACGAGTACTATCTACAACCTGTGGTTTTATTTATGGGTCATATATGGCCTCTTGTGGATATCACATACACTTAAGAAATATTCTAGAAAAATTGGGTGATTTATGAAGGTCTTTGTCACGAGCTGAGGTAGGGCCTAGATGTGACATAGCAAATGCGAACTCGAGAGTTCTCAATCAAGCCATCTTAGCATCGATTTTCATATCATTGGTCTAAAAGAGTGTAAAAATAACAAGTAGCACATAATTCTAAGGGATTTCGGGGCTTTGGACTCAAGCTATGGGAATGTCATCGGGGAAGGGATTTGCTTTAATCACATAGCAGATAACAAGTACTTTCTAAGGGGCGGATAAGTATGACTCAAGCTATGATGGAAAGGGGGGACTTGGGACTTTCCACATAGGCACAATCTCATTCAAACATATAACAAGGACATAAGCATAATCAAGCCAAAGCATCTCATACTAACATATAATATGGCGTACAATAGAATCAGATATGTCCAACAATGCCTCTACATAGAATAAGATGGGGGCCATGACATATCACGGGCTCACCCTCAAGTCATAGGATAGAAAGAAAGTAAACATAGAGGAAGGAGGGTTTTTACCTTGAAGTAAAGGGCTCCCCACAAGCAACAATCGATGATCACCAACTAATCGTCCAAAGGAGGATAGATATCGACTCTGGTCCCTACATGGTTAGATCATGTAGACAAAGAGTATGGGTTAGCATATATAATGCACTAAGTATGCGAGCATGCAATGCACACGAACATGAACCTGGTAAAGAAAAACTAAATGACAAGGGCACGCATATATATAAAAGCAGTATATAAGCAAGGAATAATATTATATCGATATTCCATGAAATCCATAATGTATGAATACAAAACCTACATATTCATAGCAAGGATATGACCTCAACCGACAACAATAAAGACCAAGTGAGCTACTACTTGGAATTGGAGTACTTTCCAGGTAGATCCCAAGACACCCTAAACAGGAGAAACAAAACAAGTCATCCCACCATGGGAGAAATCCCATGTTGGCACATGATTTGACAGAAAAGAGTATGGACCCTTGGAGA
>JBCEWC010022426.1:0-10030 GCA_038996855.1 Solanum aculeatissimum | reverse complement strand
AGAAATATATTTGAGATTATTCTCCTCTTCTTATGCTTTTGTTGTTCTAGTTAACTTGAGATTCGGTTTTTATAACAAAAAAAGAATACTTTTCAGCAACAATTAACATTTAATAAAAAAAAATCAACTTGTTCCCTCTTTGAATGTATTTGACAACAATAAGCTCCTTAGGTTTTTCGTCACTCACTAGCTTTGCCACTCCAAAATTCCCACAAAAGTTCTTTCAATCCCTTGTATCTTTCCTGAGTTCCTCCATTATACCTCAATCAATCAAATTTCTAAAAAGTAAGAACCTTCTCTCCAAATAAATGAAGTTCACTTAAGTTATAGATAGACACCTAAACTTATTCCTACTTTCACTTAGATATCTTGACTAAAACTAGTTCCTATTAAATACATCAATCAGTTCATATTTGAACCAGCGAGGTATTTTTTAGCCACTTGACTTTATGTCATCCTTGCGTGTCATTAAATGCAGATGACGTGGATAAATTATCCATTCAACTTGTTCCACGTAAGCTTCACGTGGATTGCACCTTCCACATAATCAGATTTTAAAAGGGAAAAAAATTGTAAATCCTAACTTTTCTCTCTCCCGAAAGAAATCTATTTTTTATTTCATTATCTATTTTATATATATATATATGTATAAAATCATCCATCCACCTCAACCTCCGCCCCCAACCCCCGCCTTCACCCCTTTATTCCGATCTCACTCTTACTCAAATATCAATTGAAATTTATTGATATTTTCTTCTTCCTTTTTTTCTTATGTTGTGGGTTCTTTAGATTTGAATTCCTTGACAATTTTTTTTTAAAAAAAAGTTCAGATTATTGCCCAAAAAATGGTGTATCGTCAGATTTTTTGACCCAATTTGATTTTTATAGTTTTGATGAAATTTTTGTTCTACAACCTTAATGAAAATCTATATGCATTAACTATTTCGATAGATTTAGTAAGTTTACGTTTTAATTTGAGTAGTAATGTAATTCTAGAGTGATCGAAAATGGTGATATATTGACATTGACTAACTTTTTCTCCTTTAGATGTGTATGCTTTTCTTTTTCTTTTTTGAAAAAAGTGTGATGAGAGAGAAAAAAAATCTTTTAATATAATTATAGTGTTAATAAAAAAGATAATTTTTTTAGGATTGACACTTGCAGGGCCCATTCGAGGGTGGCACTCTCAACATGATTTTTTCTATTTTCAGGGCTCGAACCCAAGACCTCTAGTTAAAGGTGAAACAGTCACATCACTGCATCACAACCCATGTTGATTGTATATACTGAATTAAGATGGTGTAACATAAACATGAAAAATAGTTTTTTCGAAAATTATAAACAAATTGGGCCCACTTGGTCATGTAGAATTAACTTTTTTCCCAACTTCTGAATCATGTTTTAACATAGCATTATTATATCTCTTTCATTCTTTTTTAATTGTCATAATTTTTAACTAATCTGAACTTTGATTGATTTTTAATAAGTATTTTTTCATCGATTTAAAAAAAATATAATCTAATATAATTAAATTTAGTTTTAAAAATTAATTAAATTGACTTTTGAAAAGTGCAACATACAACTGAATGATTGAATGAATGAAATAATATTTTTAGATTCGAAAAATTTCAAATACTTATTTTCATTTTTTCCACTCCAAATCATTAATAAAAATTCAATACGTTTTCTAGTTATACTTGTATCCACATAGCTCTAATATTCAAATGTCCATTTTTTCCTTTTTCCCAAGTACAACTTTTTTCTTTTTTAATTTCATATTTCATATTTCACATTTTTTAGTTCAAAAGCCCACAAAATCTTTGACATATTTTGCTTTAGTATTTTTTTACATATGTCCTGTTATTAATTTGACTAATTTTTTGAATTATACTAAATTTATATTTAGATATTAAAAATTGTACAAAAAATATCATAAATGATGTTTCTTGTATATATTAATATGGTAAAAATCATTTTAGTATTCCCGCCCCCCCCACCCCCCCACCCCCCATCCCCAATCATATTCTCTTCTCTTATTTCTCTTATATTAGAAAAGATTTGTTCAACATGCCTGTTTCATTCCCTCCTTGAGCTTTGCCATAGCTACGTGTCATTTCTATGCTTTGCCATAGCTACGTGTCATTTCTATGTGTTCTTGATAAACACATCATCATCTTGTGCTCTCTATTTTCAATCTTTCAACTTTTGAATTCACCGCTTTTGCTCACCCAAAAACTTGTTCTTTCTCCATTCCAGGTAAGCCTTCTTAACATTGTATTTTCAATTATTTGATTGAAGGTAGATTCACAAGAGTTCTCTTCGTTGATTTAGTTCATCTGGGTGTGTTTTTCTCAAAATTATTCCTTTGTGCTTTGGAAATCCTTGTAATCTGTTGTGTATTTCCTGTTATGCTGTCGATTTTTATTAGTCCTATTTCAGATTTTCCTTTCTTTATCGCATGCAGTAATTAATTTGGTTAAGCTACATATGGGTGTCTTAATAGGGTTTGTTTTTTATGTTCAATTTTTTTTTAGAAGCCCCAATAATCTGTTATGTTCTCCCTATTCCATTCTTGGATTTCGATTAGCTCTATTTGAGATTTTCATTAATAGATCACATGGATATATAATCCATATATACATCTTAATTTGAACAGATGCAAGAGGCAAACTCACAACTATATTCGAGAGCCAGAAGAAAGCAGAGACACAAAAAGCAAGCGCAGATACTGAACTCTATACTCGGCAGCAGGCTGCAAACAGTGAGTTGTTTGCAAAGCAGAAGGACCAACAACGATTGGAAAAACAAAAGCCATATTTTTTGGTTCCATTCTTAAGGAATTGCATTACAATTACTCTGCTTCTGAGACTACTTGATGATCAACAACGGTATCTATAAGAAAACGCCCAAATTAACGCTCAAGCAGTGAATGATAAGCAACCAAAGATTAGCATTTGGTCAGGTGCTAATGGAGGTGAAAGCAATGATGGTGAAGTTGAGAGCGGATTGAAAGATGTCGTGGATTTGTACCGCATGCTGCCTCTTTTGCTTGAAATTGTGCATGATCAAACTAGAATGTTCAAACTGGGATGTAGCCTCCTGCTAACCCATTTTCTGTAACTATTCTAGCTTACTAAAAACTCCATTCTTTTTGCAAGATCACATGCCTCAAAGTGAAACAAAATTCAATAGCTCGTCATTATTGATTATCAGTAAGTACAATCTTACTTCTCAACTTTTCGAAACTGCAAATTTTGGCCTAAAACTAGAAAGAACAAAGCAGATGTCACATACTCTCTATTGGCATGATCAATCATTGTAATACACCTTTATCGTTATAGATATATACTAAGTGTTTAATCTTCCCTTTATAAATTACAACAGATGATGCATTCTTGTTGAATAATCATAGCACAATAACGTTTGTTAAATCCAAATGTATAGTTCTATTTGGCTTTTGGTGTAACATGTAACAAATGGATAACATTGAATCTATTCTTAATGTCATTGAATCACTACAAATCTAGAAAGATTGATTTTTGCTAACTTCTTTTCTTTAGCTGCACATATATATCAAAACATTTCATGTTGACACAATTGAAAGATAACCATGTCGAATCACCTCAAATGTTTTTTTATATATTTTTTGTTACAATATTTACTTAGCATAACACCCTTCTGACCAACTGATCATACAATTAAATGAGTTGGTGTTTCACGAAAAAAATTCGTAAGAATGTCAAGCCCAGAAAGGAAGAACCCTCGCCCATGTTAAGAAAAGCTCCAGTAGAACTGATAAAGTTGATATTTTTTGTGTACTTTTGTTATTTTACTGTTTGATTTGTTCTCTTTTTAATTGAATTCGTTGTGTAGAAAGTTGTAAACAAAGTGGAAGATGATAGAAGAAAGGAACCAAAAATGGAGAGACCATTGAGAACAAGAGAGAGAAGAATGTTTATGACTTGCCTGGACAAAAGAGACACATTCTTGAGAAAGTAAGTTCCTTTTTCTTAATAGTTGTGGATGTATTTGCAATAACAAAAACATCTTTTTTGAATTTTCATGTGATACAATGTTACGTTTTTGAATTTTCTGGAGACCCTTATCCTTTTCTATAAATTTTTGTACCAACAAGTCAAAAAAGTGAACTAGGAGCTATCTGGTATACCATTCTCCATTATAAATGATTTTGGATAAATTATTTGTATGTAGCTCTGTTGCTGTTAGTGATATTGAGTATTGAAGAAGCTGTCTCTGTCTTCTTTCAGTTGCTGATTATTTGAAAAAGAGTAACTATGAATATTATGTGCACTTAAAAGTTAAGAATTTATTTCTCAGATCAATAGATTCGACATATGAAAAATTTAAATTTGAGGCTTCTTATAGGCTATATGAAATTGTTTCAGAAAACTTATAGATTAAGAAAGGAGGGGAGGTAAAAACTGACTTGAGATTGGCTGCCTCAATCAAAATCCACAAGCTAAAAAGAACAGTAATTTTGGTGAACCTTTTTAACATTACTGAGACCCAAGAAAAATAACAGATTTTCTTTCGATATTGATGGAAATTCAGGTTATTTATTGAAAGCAAGCAGAATCTGTGTTATTTGTCGAAAATCACTGCACGCAAATGAAGTAAGAATATGATTCTTCAACTGGACGTGTGCATCGAGGATTATGGTTGGCTATTTATGCCTAACTAAGTGTAATTTGTTGCTGCTCAAATTATCTTGATTTATTTTTCATATGATATCTCTAGTGTTATCCATATTTTTTAGAAAAGTTGGACTTCCTAGAATTTTAAATATTTAAATAAAATTATAAATCAAGTAAATTTTTTCAACATGTGTTTGTGTCCATGTACTTATACGGTGGTTATTTTAAGTGAATTTTCTTTTGGAACTTAGCAAGAGTACTAAGAAAATATTCGTAAAATTTTGAGCACATGATTCAGTTGACGCCTTCTCCTTGGTTCGACATTATAACAAATAGGGCTTCAACACTATTACATCAGTGTGCTAATTCTAAGCACCTCACAATGAGAATCTAGCTTCCATAATGCTCGCCTAAATTTTGAATCTAAAAATAAATTATATTGTTATCCATGTTTTTAGATAGGAGGAGATTAAGGATGAATATGGCGATACTTACACCATGAATAGGATAATTACTTTTTCTCATCATTATATGCTCTCTTTTTTCCTTTTAAAGTTGTTCTACTAATCCTAAGTCTTTGGGATACATGATTCTCGATTTTAGAAGAGGAAAAACAAGCTAAGGTGGTTGCCGCTAATTTCAACACATAGTTCAACGATGGTTCAAGGTAAACTTTTTTCCCCTTTCTGATGTTCATTTTGAACTCTTATATGATATGATGATCCCATAGGCGGGGTCTGGGGAAGGTATCTTCACTTTGAATTTTTATGTTTATTTACTTGATGTTGAACCTCCTTTGACTTTTTTGTGTGTTTACTTTCATATTTTGAACCCCCTTGATGAAAATTTTGATTATGCCCTTGTATAGTAATATTAGTAGTTGTTCTATTGTTCTCTTAATAGAGAGACATCCTTAGTGAGGATTTATATATCCAATCACAACTTGAATTTGGATTAATGCATAGTATAGTGGTAGTTGTCATTCTCCTTTTCTTGATCAATTCCTTCCAAAATAATCTGAAATTTGAAAAAAAAAGTCAAGAAGGCCATATTTAGAAAGTATTCCCTTCTAATTTTTAAACTTATATATGTTATATCTTTTGTTTATCCTAATTGTTACACTTCTTTATCAAAATATTTCTCTTCTTTGGCTATGTTTCTTCCTTAATAAGCAGATATTATGAAAAAAAAACCTCAAACAGGAATCTTCTCAATGCACATGTATTTGCTTCAACTTCTACTAATGAGCATCATCCTTGTTTTATTTCAACCATTAAACCTTATTGCTTTACAAAAGCAATTTTGGTAAGTTATTCGAACTAATTTTCATTAAGATTTAAGTTAATTAGATACAATATTTTAGGCAACTTAACCTAATGGTGTTAGAAATTATACAGTGTTGAGTGTATAGGACTTGAACTCTTTCTGTTGGAGTCCTTTTTTTTAAAACTTTGTGAAGTCAAATGGATTGATGAATAGAAAGTGTGAGATGGTTCTGAAAGATGAAGCACATATATGTTGGTCGGTGTGGCTTAGGAGACCTGGATTTCATTTTGGAATTATACGCGAATGGACAAAATTCAGAGCGGAAAATGAATTGCGAGTAGGAGATGACCAGAGAAACCAAAAGTATATCGACCGTCTATGATAATCAATGATAATCAATGTTACTAGTGTATACATTTAGTGCACTTATATATATTTGTATGTGTATATCTCATAATTTTGGGCCCGTGCTCGCACGGGCCACCATTTCCCAAGTATTAGAAAAAAGATCTGTTCAACATGCATGTTTCATTCCCTGGCCACCATTTCCCAAGTATTAGAAAAAAGATATGTTCAACATGCATGTTTCATTCCCTTCTTGAGGGTATATTTATCTTTCAAATGCTTTGCCATAGCTACGTGTCATTTCTATGTGTTCTTGATGAACACATCATCAACCTTTGCTCTTGAATTCACCGATTTTGCTCACCTAAAAACTTGTTCTTTCTCCATTCCAGGTAAGCCTTCTTAACATTTGTATTTTTAATTTTATGATTGAAGGTAGATTCACAAGGGTTCTCTTCGTTGATTCAGTTCATCTGGGTATGTTTTTCTCAAAATTATTCCTTTGTGCTTTAGAACTCCTTGTAATTTGTTGTGTATTTCTTGTTATGCTGTCAATTTTTATTAGTCCTATTTCAGATTTTTCTTTCTTTATCGCATGTAGTAATTAATTTGGTTAAGCTACATATGGGTGTCTTAATAGGGTTTGTTTTTTATGTTCAATTTTTTTTGGAAGCCCCAATAATTTGTTATGTTCTCCCTATTCCATTCTTGGATTTCGATTAGCTCTATTTAAGATTTTCATTAATAGATCACATGGATATATAACACATATATACATCTTAATTTTAACAGGTGCAAGAGGCAAACTCACAACTATATTCGAGAGCCAGAAGAAAGCAGAGACACAAAAAGCAAGCGCAGATACTGAACTCTATACTCGGCAGCAGGCTGCAAACAGTGAGTTGTTTGCAAAGCATAAGGACCAACAACGATTGGAAAAACATAAGCCATATTCTTTGGTTCCATTCTTAAGGAATTGCATTACAATTACTCTGCCTTTGAGACTACTTGATGATCAACAACGGTATCTATAAGGAAACACGCAAATCAATGCTCAAGCAGTGAATGATATGCAACCAAAGATTAGCATTTTGTCAGGTGCTAATAGAGGTGAAAGCAATGATGGTGAAGGTAAGAGTGGATTGAAAGATATCGTGGGTTTGTGCCGCATGCTGCCCACTTTTCTTGAAATTGTACATGACCAAACTGGGATGTAGCCTCCTGCTAACCCATTTTATGTAACTATTCTAGCTTACTAACAACTCCATACTTGCTGCAAGATCACATGCCTCAAAGGGAAGCAAAATTCAAGAGCTCTTCATTATCGATTATCAGTAAGTACAATCTTACTTTTCAACTTTCCAAAACTGTAAATTTTGGCCTAAAACTAGAAAGAACAAAGCAGATGTCAACATACTCTCTATTGGCATGATCAATCATTGTAATACACCTTTATCGTTATAGATATATACTAAGTGTTTAATCTTCCCTTTATAAATTACAATAGATGATGCATTCTTGTTGAATAATCATAGCACAATAACGTTTGTTAAATTCAAATGTATAGTTCTATTTTGCTTTTGGTGTAACATGTAACAAATGGATAACACTAAATCTATTCTTAATGTCATTGAATCACTACAAATCTAGAAAGATTGATTTTTGCTAACTTTTTTTCTTTAGTTGCACATATATATCAAAACATTTCATGTCGACACAATTGAAAGATAACCATGCTGAATCACCTCAAATGCTTTTTTTATACATTCTTTGTTGCAATATTTACTTAGCATAACACCCTTCTGACCAACTGATCATACAATTAAATGAGTTGGTGTTTCACGTAAAAGATTCGTAAGAATGTCAAGCCCAGAAAGGAAGAACCCTCACCCATGTTAAGAAAAGCTCCAGTAGAACTGATAAAGTTGATATTTTTTTATGTACTTTTGTTATTTTACTGTTTGATTTGTTCCCTTTTTAATTGAATTTATTGTGTAGAAAGTTGTAAATAAAGTGGAAGATGATAGAAGAAAGGAACCAAAAATGGAGAGACCATTGTGAACACGAGAGAGAAGAATGTTTATGACTTGCCTGGACAAAAGAGACACATTCTTGAGAAAGTAAGTTCCTTTGTCTTAATAGTCATGGATGTATTTGCAATAACAACAATATTTTTTTTAGATTTTGATATGATGCAATGTTATATTTTTGAATTTTCTAGAGATCCTTATCCTTTTCTATAAATTTTTGTACCAACAAGTCCAAAAAGTGAACTAGGAGCTATCTGGTATACCATTCTCTGTTATAAACGATTTTGGATAAGTTATTTGTATGTAGCTCTGTTGTTGTTAGTGATATTGAGTATTGAAGAAGTTGTCTCTGTCTTCTTTCAGTTGTTGATTTTTTGAAAAAGAGTAACCATGAATATTATGTGCCCGTAAAAGCTAAGAATTTATTTCTCAGATCAATAGATTTGACTTATGAAAAATTTAAATTTGAGATTTCTTGTAGGCTATATGAAATTGTTTCAGAAAACTTACAGATTAGAAGGGAGGGGAAGTAAAAACTGACTTGAGATTGACTGCCTCAATCAAAATCCACAAGCTAAAAAGAACAATAATTTTGCTAAATATTTTTAACATTACTGAGAACCAAGAAAAACAAAAGATTTCCTTTTGATATTGATGAAAATTTGGGTTATTTATTGAAAGCAAGCATAATCTGTGTTATTTGTCGAAAATCACTGCACGCAAATGAAGTAAGAATATGATTCTTCAACTGGTCGTGTGCGTCGAGAATTATGGCGGGCTATTTATGCCTAACTAAGTGTATTTTGTTGATGCTCAAATTATGTTGATTTATTTTTCATATGATATCTCCAGTGTTATCTATATTTTTTAGAAAAGATGGACTTCCTAGAATTTTAAATATTTAAGTAAAATTATATATCAAGTAAACTTTTTCAACATGTGTTTGTATCCATGTACTTATACGGTGGTCATTTTAAGTGAATTTCTTTTGGAACTTAGCAAGAGTACTAAGAAAATATTCATAAAATTTTGAGCACATAATTCAGTTGACGCCTCCTCCTTGGTTCGACATTATAGCAAATAGGGCTTCGGCACTACTACATCAGTGTGCTAATTCTAAGCACCTCACGATGAGAATCTAGCTTCGGTAACGCTCGCCTAAATTTTGAATCTAAAAAAAATTATATTGTCATCCATGTATTTAGATAGGAGAAGATTAAGGATGAATATGATGATACTTACACCATGAATAGGATAATTACTTTTTCTCATCATTATATGCTCTCTTTTTTCCTTTTAAATTTGTTCTACTGATCCTAAGTCTTTGAAATACCTGATGCTCTTTCATTCTGGTTTATGTCAGATTTTAGAAGAGGAAAAACAAGTTAAGGTGGTTGACGCTAATTTCAATACATAGTTCAACGATGGTTCAAGGTAAACTTTTTCCCCTTTTATGGTGTTCTTTTTGAACTCTTAAATGGTATGATGATCCCATGGGCGGGGTCTGGCAAAAGTATCTTCACTTTAAATTTTTATGTTTATTTACTTGATGTTAAACCTCCTTTGACTTCTTTGTGTGTTTACTTTCATATTTTGAACCTCCCTAATGAATTTTTTTATTATGCCACTGTATAGTAGTATTAGTAATTGTTTTTTAGTTCTCTTAATAGAGAGACATCCTTAGTGAGGATTTATATATCCAACCACAACTTGAATTTGGATTAACGCATAGTA
>JBCEWC010022425.1:0-10030 GCA_038996855.1 Solanum aculeatissimum | reverse complement strand
CATGAACAAGTTTTGAACTATGGTTTTGTTTTGACTAAGTATGCATGTTTTGAAAATAAGTATAAGTCTCTGGATTTAAATGAGCATGTACCTATACGTATTCTCATGGGATGCACTTAGCACTAAGGGATTGGAGTTAGGGTGGGCTTTCACAGAGTCCATACTCCTTTCCGTCAAACTATGTACCACCATGGGTTAATTCCATATATAGGGAACTCTGTTATGTTTCCCCTTGTTTAAGGGTGTTAGGGTACTATTTGGCAAGTAGTACCGGGTTCGTGTAGTAACTCGTCCGGATCCTTTTGTCCTTGTCGGTTGAGGTACATCCCCGCTATATATATATGATCATAGGATTTGCATCTCATACATCATGGCATAGCATATTGTTATATTACTCATTAGCTACGTGCATTCCCTTCGTATCACTTGCCCCCTTGACATATTGTTGGTCACACTATACTTGTCATATGCATTGCATGCTCGCATACTTAGTGCTCAATTGTGCTAACCCATATTCTTTTCTACATGTTCTAATCATGTAGGGGACGAGAGTGATTACTACATTCTCCCGGACGATGCTTGATTCTCTATTGAAGACTTGTAGTGGTGAGCCCTATTGTTCAAGGGCAATAGCCATCATCTATCTACCCTTTATTTCCATGTATTTACTTCCTCTGAAGATTGTCGAGGCCCCGCTTTTCTATATAGAGGCATATTTGGACAAATCTTATTCTTGAACATTTGACTTGTATGTTGGATATTTGGCTATGTAATATGATTCTATTCTCACTTGATTTATGATTATGTTCTCATGTTATGGTAATGGTTTATGTTTTTATGTTATTATAATGACTTGAATGTTGAGCATGATGTATGACTATGTGCATGTGCAAGCATGCCTATCCCTTTCTCGTATTGCCCATAGCTTGAGTCCCAAGTCCCTAAATCCCTAGAGCTTATTTGCTACATGCTTTAGCTTCTGCGTTTCTGAACCGATGATGAGTGTAATGATGCTATGATGCCTTGATCGAGGATCTTTGGGTCTTCTTTCGCCATGTCACATCTAGGTCCCATATCCGAGTCGTGAAAAAACTGTACCGTATTGAGTCATGATGTAGGGGTTTTGAATTCATAAAAGCTCAATTACGGGCCATGGAATGATTTACGATCCGTGAATCGGGGCTTCGTGAAAGCATAAAACCCTTTTATCCGCACCTATTATCTACAAGTTATATCTTACAATATGACTCATAACGAGTCTTGTAAACTACTTGGACACTTAGGCAAATTATATGGACTTACCTAGGGTCCACCAAACCAATCCATGACCCATAGTTCTACATACGAATTGTGGACTTAGTTCATGGACTGGAGTGCATCCTACCCTTGCTCACTGGAGGTTTTCATGAGATGGTCTACGAGTCATGAAATGCAGCACGACCCATAGAGTAAATTTTGAACTCCAGTTTCTATTTTTTTCAGCAAAAGTTTACTGACATGGTCTGGTACCTGCAAAACCTTCTAAAATTCATTGTTACCCTATACAACTCCAGTCCAATGTCCAAAATTTACAATCTAAAACTACAAAAAACTAGCCTAACTTAAAGTTTAAATCTAAATACTAAAATTAAACTATGATTATTAAAAAAAATATCTTGGGTTGCCTCCCAAGCAGCGCCTGATTTAACATCGCGGCATGGTGTGGTCTATCTGATTACTCAGATTTCATTAATACCCTAGACTTCCATCTTAATCTCGTTAGGCCTCTTCATTGACCTACAGACATTGAAGGTGACTTCTTCGCCATTCAATCTAAACTTGAGGATTCTAGATTCCATGTCCACTAGGGCATGCCCAATGTCCAAGAAAGGCCTTCCTAAGATGATTTGGACTTCAAAGTTAACTTCATAGTCTAAGATTACGAAGTCCACGTGGAATACGAATTTTTCCACCTTGACGAGGACATCATGCAAGATTCCCACTGACTTCTTCACAGTACGGTCAGCCATAAAAAGTCACATACTAGTAGGTGTAGGGGCTGCCAGGCCGAGCTTCTTGCGAACTCCACATCCCCTATCGTGTAGGGAATGGTAAATGCTCTGGGGTCCTCTCTTTTCTGCACCAAGGATCGGGTAGAGGTAGCACTGCAATATTGGAGCTCTTGTGAGAGCTTCTTCATCACCAAATCCTTCATAAACTTTGCATACCTAAGCATCTTTTCTAGTTCCTAGATTAGTGGGATGTTGATAGAAAGTTTCTTCAGCATGGACAGGAAGTGTTTGAACTTGCCTTACTTTTCCTTTTTCTTTAATCTTTGTAGAAAGGGAGGAGGAAGTCGAGGAATGGATTTCGACTGTATTGGTGAGACATTATTTTCCTCAGTCTGAACACCAACATCTCTAGCTTCGGCTTGCTTATCCATAAAACCCTTATGGCGAACCTCATCATTATCTACATGCATTGGAGGATCTGTAGTTTGTTTTCCACTGCGAGTTGTCATAGCCATACACTACCCATCATTCTTTGGATTCTAGATAGTGTTACTGGGCAGAGTACCCTTCTAGCATTGGTTAAGCTGGGTCGAGATCTAGCTAAATTTCTGCTTGAGCTGCTTAATATTTATTGAATGAGACTCGATCTTTAGATTAATACGAGACACATACGTCTTCATCCCCCTCAGTGTCTCATCCATAACATTGACCTCTTTTAGCAACCTATCAAATATCTCCTCGACCCTGGATGAGCCTGCACCAAAATCACGATCGTGGTGTGGAAAATAAGTGCCACTTCTATAACCATCTCTGCGACCCCACTTAACATCTCTCTCATGGCCACTATTTTAATCATAGAAGCCACCCATGTTGTTATTGTTGTAGGTTCCTTCACGTTCATAGTTTCGACCTTGGCTTCCTTGCCTTAGACGCCAGTAGTCCTGATTAAACCCCTGGGTATTAGGTCGGAAACCCCCCATCTGCTTAGCTACAAAACAAGACTCATCTTCAAAATAGGGTTCCTCACACATGGGCACTCAGACAGGCTGATGAGCGACTGCATTCACCTTCTTAGCGTTCTTCTTCATCAGCAACTCTATATTGGTACTAATCCGTGCAAGTTTCTACATCACTTTCTCACTAACATGAGCTTGCACCTGAGTTGTAGTAACAACAAATGATCTTCTTGATGTGGCCTTATCCCTTGTACCCCATGCATGATTTGTTTTGACCACCTTTTCTAGCCTCTCAATGATCTTCTAGAAGGTATAATCTATAAATGATCCACCCATGATGTTGTCAATGACTACTTGCTCCTTCTCATCCAGAGTTCTACAGAAGATTTCAACCAGGGATTTATCTATGATCTTATGGTCAAGAACCTATCGCAGACTCTGTGAAAACCTCTCCCATATAGTACCGATCGAATCACCAAGAAACTACTCAAAGTTATTAATATCCTATTTTAGCTTGAGCTTTTTGGAGATGGTGAAATACCTTTCAAAAAAGGTCCTCTGCAATGCAGCCCAGGTGGTGATCAAACTCTATGAGAGATTAGCCAACCAAGATGTTAAATTGCCAGTAAGAGATAATGGGAATAGACAGATTGCAGACAAAAACAACGTTGTGCAGGTGATTATGCGGGTCCTCTAAGGGTAGCCCTATGAATAGCCCACGATTCTGAAGCATCTGTAACAACCCACTCGATACGATAAACTTAGTATCACCCAAAAGTGGAGGTAACACTATCACTCCAGTGATATCCATAGCTATCAGGTTCAGCCGATAATGATTCCAATCATTTGTTCCAACACGTCCCTCAAGATATGAAATGACTATGGGTGGGTTGTTCCCATTAGGATTCAATGCAATATTCACCGCATTCTCAACATCATGACTGGGTTCTCGGGCCATTTGTCTTCTAGTTTTCTCAATCTCAGGATCTAAAGGAATCAAGGAAATTCCTCGACTTCTTATAGTTGACATACATTGTTCACCTACACCATATATCAAAACAAAAAAAATAAAAAATGTAAAATTAGGGAAATATAGAGGAATCTATCAAATTATAGTGTGCTAATCAAGTCTAGCCATATTCCCATGCAATGGCGCCATTAAATGCTCTCAACTCCTCGCTTACACTTAGAACACACCCCAATTAGGAGGTTTTGAAGTGGTCGTACTCAAGTATTTAACCTAACATGGGTTAGGATCATTCCTTAGAGGAATATCGTAGACTCTGGATTAGAACACTTCTATAAATTGAATTGATATACTCTACTATCTCCCAAAAATATAAAAACAGAAAAAACATAATGAAGGAGGGATTTGCAATTAAAATAAATTCTAAACTATAATAACAAGTTATTTGAAATCAGTAGAGAAATGAACTAGGGGGACGTGTTTTCCATGACTCCCTAACTAAGTGTTCTTGGATTCTTGCAACTCTTTTCTGATGTGTAGGAGCAGGACAGTAAGTTAAGTTCTCCTAAATACTTGATGAGGCATCTAGGTGAATTTCATCATATTACTGGATCAGTTTTTGTGATATGGCATTACTAACCTTCCTGTTAATTAATTCTTTTCCTAGTCATCACTTCCTAGATCGGGTAGGTGATACTAGACGAGTTCTAACGTAGGCCTTCCATTAAAAATCAGTTAAATTGAAGAAGTTAATTAATGTATCCTAAACACCATCTAAGAAATTGCAAGTAATTCAATTTTATCTTAGTTAGTTCGTCATGGTTACCACAACCCTAGTTGTGGATTTAGCCATGCATACTTGAGGTATGATCAAAAATCATGTAATAAGAATACATAATTAAATAACTTACGCAATAAGAATTGATGAACAAAATCTGAAATCTCAATGAAATTGCAAACTTGAATTAATAGAATCATAAAATATTGTTCACAAACTCTCTAAAGTATTGTACCTAATGTTCTAAGACGTTCTCTATTGATCTATATCTGATAAAAATCTATAAAAAACTATTTATAGTACTTAAAATACAAAGATGAAATGAATTAGGATAACTGTGTCGGCACCGATCACGAGCACTTTTTACGACTCATAAGACAGTTCATGGCTCGTGAGTTGGGGTCTCGTGGTATGTGGTTGCAGCTACTGGAACTCTTCACTAAAGCTCCTTCACAAGTCATGTAAGACTCTAGGACCCTTGAAGGGTTTCATCTAAGCCACGTTCAACAACTCTTTACTTTTTTGCTTCTTCAGTTCACGATTGCACTTTATGTTTCTTATTCTATTCTACGACTCATGCTCGAATCTCGTTGAGTGGGACTCACTTTTCAACCCCTCACTGAAATAACAAACAAAACCCCCTCTATGACTCGTGGAATGACCCATGACAAATAGAGGGTCACGTAAACTGCCAATTTTCTGCAAAATCTATACTTCAAGCTTAAAACCACGACAACACTAAAATCCTGCAAAAACAAACAAAACAAACATGAAATCTACTAATATCGCTTTGAGAACGCACAAAATCTCAAGTTTTAAGTATTAAAAGTATTATATTTTGGAAGCACATCATCCATACCAGAAATAACAATCCAAACTCAATGGAACCATCAGAAATGGATTTCAAGGCCTCCTCGCCACATTTACCAATGCAAGTCAAATAAACTAATTTAAAACTCAAAATATATAAATTGACCTCGGCAACATCAAAAAATACTAGAGACCATTTCTAGCATTAGTTTCACCATCTGGAACTGTCAGTTTTTTGTTCGAGCTTTCGAACTCCGAATGTTAACCAAAGTTAAACTTTTGTTCTAAAAACAACTCAAAACATAACTTTAGTCCTTTAAACCTCATTTTAACTCAAAATTCAGTTCTGTAATTTCTCAAAGACCAGTTTAGACATTTAGTAGCTAATAAAATCAATGGATCTCTAATCCGACACTAGAAATTCAAAATGGTACAAAAACTCACTTTTTTAACAATTTAAGCTTTCAAAAAGTGCCAAAACTCATATTTTCTATTTTAAAAACTTAGAATTTCAGTTCTAATAACATAGATAGTTCAAAATAGGCCCAAAATAACTTATGAGAGGGTAAAAACGTAATTTATTTAGATAATGCAAAAAATGACCAACCAGATCATTACAAGAGATTGGTGTGATAGAAATGCTTCTTGGAATGATTGTGAGATTGATAATAAAAGATATATTCTACCTTATGATCGGGTCAAGATTGCTAGAATCCTCAATAAATTTAAGGGAACTGACAAAGTGATGAAGGAAATGAATTCTAATTCTTCGGCCTTGAATCAAATATGACTTCTCATTCGACTTCCATTAAATATTTTGAGATGCAATTGAACAATTTTTCAGTTCACTTAAATCCTAGAAAAAAGGTGATTTTCCTAGTGATACAGTGGTTAATCCAAAGAATGGCACTCCTCAATTCATAGCTATAACCACTGGGAGTGGTAAAGTAGTTGGGGATATGCCTCTTATTGTGGATGTGGTTGTGGGTGAAAATGCTAAAGCTCCAGTTATTGATGATGAAATTCATGACAAGGATATTGAAGAGGTTCAAAATAATATTGTTCCTACTCTTGGTGATCCCAAGAGTGATTGTGATCTTAAAAAGGATGTAATGACCTCGAAGGTCATTTTTAGTATTTTCCAACAAAATTGTCATTTTGACCTTCCTAAAAATTTCCTAGAGTCATTTTTGGTTGAGTTTAAAAGACAGATTTTGAAAACCTTGAAAAAAAGTTAGAGTTTTATTAAAAAAGAGTTTTAAAAGGCTTAAAGTTGAAATTATTTTGTTTTTTATGGTCATTTTGAGTTTCAGGTGTCGAAATTCCATTCTGTTAATTCCATCAACTCTGGAATGTCGAATCTAGTCTAGGAGAACTTGTAGAACTAAATTTGGAGTTAAAATAGAGATTTTAGACTCAAAGTCATATTTTCTGTTGATTTTGGATCATAGTTTGACTTTGGTCAACATTCAGATATCATAAGCTCGAATCAATATTTCATCAGCTCCAATGGTTGTGGGTAGTGAAACTAATGGTAGAAATGATCTCGTAGTAATTTTTAGAGTTTTTTAGATTAGTTTGAGTATTTGAGTCCTAAACTAGTTTAAATAATCTTTCTCGGGTTCTTAGCCAAGGAGGTCTCAAATTCGAATTCTAACAGTTTTATTGAGTCTGGAACAATAATTTTGGTGAGATTTCATGTTTGGTTTGTATTCACGAGGTTCTAAACAAATCCCTAGGATCCTTTTTTGTGATTATCCTGTGTTGTGAGTTGTTGTGTCTGGTGCATCTAGTAAAGTACTTCGTGTTGGTGCCCTTTTGACCGCATTTATAGAGGTCAAATAAGTAGACCTCCGTGCTTGCAGGTAAAGGCTCCACGTTCACAGAGGCCTAACATCCTTGACCTCCAAGTTCACAGGGGTGGGATTTGCGTTCGTGAAGGGTTAATCCTCTGTGGCTTTCGCGTTTGCAGGATTTGCTTTGCGTTCGCTAAGCAATAAATTTCCCTTAATAGTGTGTCACTTTTAAGTGATGGGTTTTTATCCATTTCCACCGTTTTTAATATTCCAAGCTTCATTTTTTAGAGGATCTTCAAGGTTTTTCAAAGCAAATCTCTTGAGTAACTATTTTCTAAACTATTTCTTCAATTTACATTGATTAAATTATGTTTTTAACTTTTAATTTGTGGTTTTAATTGATGAATTTGGGGATTTTTTGGAATTTAATTCACATTACTAAAGTAATGATTTCTACCTCATTTTAATTTCGTTTTCAAATAATTTGAAGTCCTTATTACTTGGAAAACATTTTCATGTGTTCAATTTTAGATTTTATCTACTTTTTTGGCAGGGGATTTTTTACCATTTTACCTTTTTCACCAGAATTGATTGATTGTAGTGTTATTAGATTCGTTATGTGATTGTGATTCTATATTTGAAAAGATTGTGGTGATTTAGATTATCATGGAAGGGAGGAAAGTTATGGATTTGACTTCATTCAACACTTTTTCTAAGGCAAGTGGACTTCTAACATTTTACTTTTATGAAGTATGATTTAACCTTGTATTCTCATATGTGTATGGAACTGAATATATTTGGGGTAGAATTGTATCTTCATAGCTTTGATTATGAGATTTTTAATTGAGTAATTGTTCAGGTGGTATAATATTGACTTATGGATAAAATGTTGCTACATAATACATGTGATCTTGTGAATTTTTTGATATTGATATCCAGATAGCATTTATATTGAGATGTGATTGATATTGAGGTCATGATGATATTGAAATCATTATGATATTAAAACTGTGATATAACTGAGATCATGCACATTGCGTTCACTATTATTTGTACATTGATACTTGTGATAGCTACGGTCGAGAGATGAGTAAGGTAAGATTTGGATTGGTCGCCAAGGTATCTACCAATCGATGTTTAGCCAAGGTTTCTACCGGCCAGCCGAGGTAATGTGTCGACTTATTATATTATGGTCGAGGTCTTGTTTGATTGTGTGAGCATAGGCCGAGGTATTTTCCAACAATATTCATGGATACATGGTATTTAAGTGGCCCCTATGAGTTTTGTTTTGACACAAATATTGATCAGAAGATGTATTTCGTAGGAAAGACATCCATCACAAATATTTTACATTGCATCGCATTATTTACATCTCATGGCATTCATTCAATCTCATATCATTCTTGTGTTGATATTATTATATGTATTGATTATGAGACAGGATATCTTTTATAACATTTGACTTTAGTATTAGTTGGACATATTGAGATATGATGCCATGTAATAAGTATATTTATATTTTGTGACCTATACGTTATATTGTGCTAGGACTTTCCTGAGTGCAGGTGTATAGTTCAGCGGTATATGTTTGGGTTGATAGGAGTGTTTGTGTTCTTTATTTCTTTACTTTAGGTTAGTTTCATTTGTAGAGCGCCTTGTTGTTTGGTGCTCACCTCTTGCTATATTTGTGTAGCTTGTGTATAACACTCCACATCTTACGTGTACTAGTCCTATTTATATGGAACATGATATGGCTTGATCGAATGAGAATAAATTTTAAAAGTGCCTAACTTTTTGATTGGAGGGCTATATTTATGTCTAATGCCTAAGATAAGTGAGTATATATAAGTTTTAGATTAAATAAAGGAGATTGTGATCTTAAAAGAAGTAAAAGAAGTGAGGTGTTTGTGGTACTTTAAGAAGCTAACAGCTAACGTGCTTAGCTTAAATAAGCTAAGTAGATAGAGAAGATTAATTCATACATGAGTGAACTCACTTGAGGCCCAAAATTTAGTTAAAACAAAAGGAAACAGAGATGAGGTCCAATCCCAAATCTGTCCAAGTCCAATAAAGAATAAAGCATAAGTTAAGGGTGTAAATTTTAGCCCATGGTTTAGCATTATAAAGGGACAATATTTGCAGCCCAATATGAATATACAAAGGGCCCAATATAAATAACAAAAATTAGCTACGGTTTATTAATATTACATTTAAAGACTTATGTTTAACAATGTTGGCTATAAGATTTTATGTCACGACCCGGTAGGAGGCCTAGATATGACATGACGAAAGAGAACCGAAAAGTCCTCGATCAAGCCATCATATCATCAACACACACATCATCAGTTCGAAAGTGTGGAAGTAAACACATAACACATAAGCTATAAGGGAAACACAACTTTGGACTCAAGCTATGAGGATGTTACCAGGAATGGGATAAACATGGATTCACATAGCACATAACAGTTATCTCTAATGGGCGAGTAAGTAGGACTTAAGCTATAGGGGTACACCGGGGTTATGGGACTTTTCACATAAGCACATAATCAACACACAATCCCAACATCAAGTCATAAGCATATTCAATGTCATTTCCATAATCAAGGCTCACAAAGCATAACATTTCCATAATCATAATATTCAAAAATTATAATCCAATGTACAAGAGTTTAGTTTGTCCAACAAGCCTCTACATAAGATAAGCGAGGCCTCGACATAGTTTGAGGCTCACC
>JBCEWC010022424.1:0-10031 GCA_038996855.1 Solanum aculeatissimum | reverse complement strand
ATGATGAGTGTAATGATGCTATGATGGCTTGATCGAGGGTCTTCGGGTCCTCTTTTGCCATGTCACATCTACGCCCCCTATTTAGGTCGTGATAACGAGCACCCTCGTATGGCTCATAGAACCTTTTACAACTCATAAATATTTCTCAGACCATGAATTAAAAAATCTCAAGACTATTCTCAAGTCATAGCTTAAACCACAGGGCCTGTATACGACCCGTGGATCAAACTACGAGTCGTAGATGGACTCATGTTAATTAGTCCCGACTAAAGTCTTTTTTACAACTTTTTAAATTTCAAACATTCCAATATAAAGGGTGTTACAATATCTACCCCTTAGGAACATTTGTCCTCGAACGAGAAAAAAACAAGCTTGAGTAGAGTAGAAAACAACCAACAACCCAATCATGAATGCAAAATGTAACCTAAACATCAATTTCATAAAATATTCAAACTCATGCATCAAATATCATGTAAAAATAGTGTTATAAATATGCATACATGTTTTATGGAATGAAAACTGATATGCATGGGTTTTGTTTTGAAGGAATAATTCATATATAGGTACCTTAGGCTTGAGTTGAAGGGTAGAGGTAGCGATATCATTTTATCATGTCCGCTTCCACTTTCCATATATCACTCTCAACTTGTTGCTTCTTCAATAACACTTTAATGGACACAACTTCCTTGCTTCTCAATCTCTTCACTTGTTTATCGAAAATCTTAACCGGTACTTCTTTATAAGTCAAATCTCCTCAATCTTCACATCCTTTAATGGAACAATGGAGTTTGGATCACCCATGAATTTTATCAACATCGACACATAGAACATCAGATGAACCAGAGATAACTCCAACAGAAAGTCTAATTCATAAGCTTGCTTCCTAATTCATTTTAGGATCTTATAAGGTCAAACATGTAGGGCTCAACTTGTCTTTCTTGCCAAAATGCATTACACTCTTCATAGGTGAAATCTTTAAATAAATCAAAAATCACCTTCATCAAACTCAAGGTCCTTTTATTCTATCATCCGAATATGACTTTTGGCATCATTGGGACACCTTCAACTTTTCCCATATAATTCTCCAACTTCTCCATTGCATCAAGTACCAAATCTAGTACGATCAAGAAAATATTCTCAACTTCAAACCATCCCATTGGCGACCTACATCGTCAACCATATAAGGCTTAAAATGGAGTCATCTCAATACTTGAGTGAAAACTATTGTTGTAAGAAAATTCAACAAAATTTAGGTGATTATCCTAACAACCCTTGAAATCAAGCACACATGCCCTCAACATATCATCCAATATTTGGATTGTTCTTTCGGCTTGTCCATCGATTTGAGGATTAAACACAGTACTTAGCTTCACATTGGTACCAATACCCTTTTTGAATAACTTTCAAAAATGAGAAGCGAATTGAGTACCACGTCTAATATGATAGATAATAAAATACCATGTAGTCTCACCAAATCTTAGATATAAACCTTAGCATAATCTTCGACACTATAAGAAGTCTTCACAGGCAAAAAGTAGGCTTATTTTTTCATTCTATCACTAATCACCCAAATTGAGTCAAATTATTTCTGGGTCCTAGGCAAACCCCATGATGAAGTCGATGTTCACCTCTTCCCACTTCTAAGTGGGAATCTTCATATCTTGGGCTGAACTACCCAACCTTTGGTGCTCAACTTTCAGTTTTTGGAAATTTAAGCATGTTGCTATACACTTTGCAATGTCTTTCATCATGTCATTCCACCAACACACCTCTCTTAAATCTCTATGCATCTTGGTGGATCCCCAAAGATTGGAATATCTAGAGTTATGAGCTTCCTCTAGTATCTTCTCCCTTAGACCATCAACATCAGCAACACACGACTGCCCTGTAACGAAGTACTCCATCTCCCCCCTGTAAGATGACCTTAATATTCTTATCAACTACCAACTTCTTCAACTCAATCATTGTAGGATCCATGTCTTTCTTTGCTTTGAACTCTGCTACTAAAGACTATTCTTCCCCATATTGTACATGTACACTATTATTAGACCAACTTAGCCTCACACCTAGATGGGCCAAATGGTGTACTTCTTTGAATAACTCCTTCTTTCTATCCTCAACATGTGCAACGCTTCCCATAGATAATCTACTAAGTTCATCAACCATAATATTTGCCTTATCTAGGTGATACATCACACCCATGTCATAGCCCTTAAGAAGTTCAAATCACCTTCTTTACCTTAAGTTCAAATCTCTTCGGCTAAACTCATATTGCAACCTCTTATGGCCCGTGAATATGTCAACATGTACTCCATAGAGGTAATGATTCCAAATCATCAATGCAAATACCGTAACCGCTCTCTCAAGATCATGAGTTGGATAGTTCCGCTCAAGTACCTTCGATTGCATTGAGGCATAGGCAATGACTTTCTCATGTTGTATCAAAACACACCCTAACCCTACATGTGAGGCATCACAATAAACAACAAATCAATTCGAACTTTCGAGAAAAGTCAAAATAGAGTTTAAGGTAAGATGATCCTTCAAAATTTGGAAACTTTTCCCACATTCATCTGACCATTAAAATTTCACCTTCTTTTGGGGTAACTTAGTCAAAGGAGAAGTAATTGAAGAAATCTCTTAAGAAACTTTTATAATATTTGTCTAAGTCCAAAAAGCTCCAAATTCCAATGGGAGACAATGGTCTAGGTAAATTCTTTACTTCCTCCATCTTCTTTGGGTCTACTTTAATACCATAACCCGAAACAATGTCGCCAAGGAAAGCCACCTCCCTCAATAAAAATTTATAATTGCTAAACTTGGCAAAACAACTGACTATCTCTTAATGTTTGCAACATAATCTACAAGTGATCCTCATGCTCCTTCACCTCTCGGGAATAGACCAATATGTCATATATGAAAATAACTACGAACAAGTCCAAATACAACTTGAAGACCCAATTTATCAAGTCCATGAAAGCTGGAGTAGCATTTGTTAGTCCAAATGACAATCAAAAATTTAAAATGGCCATATCGAGTTCTAAATACCATCTTTAGAATATCACACTACTTCACCTTCAATTGGTGATATGACCAAAGATCAATTTTGGAGAAGTAGCAAGTACCTTGGAGTTGATCAAATAAATCATCAATCTTCAAAATCTAATACTTATTTTTTTATGATGACTTTTTTCAATTGATGATAATCCACGCATATCCAGAGTGAACCATCCTTCTTTCTAACAAGCAATATGGGAGAAACCCATGAAAACACACTAGGCCTTAGGAATCAGTTGTCAAGAAAGTCCATCAATTGTTCTTTTAACCCTTTCAAGGTAATTTAGTAAGGAGGTATGAAAATAGTTTAAGTATCAGGTAGGAGATCAATGCAAAAGTCAATTTCCCTTTCAGGAGGAATACCGAGCATGTCATCAAGAAAGACATCAGGGAATTCATTAACAATAGGAACCGAGTCAAGAGTAGAAACTTTGGACTCAACATCTCTAACCCAGACAATATTGTATATGCACCTCTTTGAGATCATCTTCCAAGTCTTTACATAAGAAATGAACTTATCCTTGAATATCTGATTAGTTCTGTTCTACTTAAGAATATATTTATTAGTGAATTGGAATTTGACCCTATGGGTTCTGCAATCAATAGAGGCATATGATATATGCAACCAATCCGTACCAAGAATAACATGAAAAGTATACATGTAAAGTTCAATAAGATTAGAAGGAATGCAAGATCAACACGGGACAATTTCTATAGTCTTTCTTAACCAAAATAGACTCACTAACTAAAGTATAGACCGAGTGTGCCTCTAAAAAGATTTTGGGAGGTACATCAAATTTTTTGGAAAGATAAGGAGTAACAAAGGACAAATTTGCATCTGTGTCAAGTAAAGAATATAGTTCAAGATCAAAGACCCTTAATATACCCGTAATTACATCGAGATACTCTTCCATATCTTGTCTAATATGTAGAGCATAAAACTGATTGCCATGCTGACCACCTCCTTGAGTTTGGCTACATTATTGCACTTGCCCTCTTTGAACCGCTTGATCTTGAAGATGCCCTTCTCTTCTTTTTTTGGAAACACTAGGAAACTCATAGACCTTATGACCCATCTTTCCATAACTGGAGCAATCACCCCTACCTCTCAAGAAATCACTAGCATGGTTCCTCCCATACTTTGGACACTTAGGAAACTTAGAACTACTAGCTTTAGCACTGTTACCTTGGACCATATGGGTATCCACCCTATCCTATAAAACCTTTGCGATGCATCTTTGGATGTACCTTGGTCTTATTAGAAACAACCACTACCACAGGACTTAGTATGTGAATATCCACCTTCAAAATGAGCCCTCTTGGACTCTCTCATTCTTATCCTTTGAAGATTTTCACTCTCAATTTGATTGACATGAGTCATGATCCAAGAAGTATCCATATCTTTTACAAGCATCATGGTTTTGCACTCCATCTTTACCAAGTCAGAAACAACCAAAATGAAATTATTCATGCGGGCTCTAGGATCGGCCACCAAAGAAGAAGAATACTTGAACAACTTTGTGAATTTGAGGGCGTACTCCCTCAGACTCATGATACCTTGCTTGACATTCTTAAATTCCATTAACTTGACTTACCTTAGCTCGAGTAGGAAGAAATGATCAAGAAACACAACCTTGAACACCTCCCAACAAAGAGGCCCCTTATTATCCCTTTTAGACTACCATTATGTGAACAAACTTGAGCAACTCCCTTGAGTTGGTAAGTTGCCAACTCCGCCTTCTCCTTGGATGACACACCCATTATCTCCACCACTTTGTGGAGTTCATCAATGAACTCTTGTGGATCATCGTCCACCTTTAAACAATAGAACTTAGGAGAATTAATCCTGGCAAAGTCATTCATCCTATAAGCTGAGGTAGGATCATTCGGAGAAGAGGCAACATGATTTTCTTGAGTAGCAATGGCTTGGACCCACATAGTAATTGTGGTCCAGAACTCTGTATTAGCCACATGGTCGGCTAGAGGATATTGTGGAGCTTGAGGAGCTAGAGGAGACCAATCTACATTAGCGTTAACCCCTTTTTGCAATGGTGCTCTACGTGGAGGCATTCTATGAAAATTCCATAGGACAAGCGTTAGAGGAAAAGAATCTTAGAACACACCTTAGGGCATGACATAGATCACAAAAGAAGTGAGAGTTTACTAAATATCTCATAGCCTTCTATTTATGGATGTGGCATGCTTCACACCTATAAATAAGACTCTACTAGACGTGATATATTTGGACTCCTTATGACACCATAGAACCATATGCTCTAAATAAAACTTGTTACGACCCAAGCCTGGAGCCTACTTGTAATACGACGAATGTGAAATCCAGTGATGCCCCATTCAAGCCTCTTAGCATAACATAAGTATACATAATATAATAAAGCATAATAATAAGTAAATCAAGTCGAAACATTAGTCTAAATAGGCAAAGCTAGACGTAAATTCAAGAACATTCCTAATAAAAGAATTACATCACCACGTCCAATCATGCCTCGACTTAGCTAAATCTTGGCGGTGTCTAGAACATGCTACTAGCTCACCCTCAACAAAGAAAGAAAATATAAGAGTCTCAACCCTAATGAAATTAGTCATAAAGTATAGGCTTGTCCCCAAAGCAAGGAACTCTCCAAATCTTTAAGATATAGTATCCAACTATGGCCACAATAGTGAGGAGTAGTGTCGTCGCCCATCCCTACATGGTTAGATGATGTAGGCAAAGAGTATGCATTAGTAATTTGGAATGTGCTAAGTATGTGGGCATGCAATGCAACAAGAAAACATTGTAGCATAATAATAAAATGCATAATCATAACAAGGAATTAAAGCTCAATATGATGAATCAATTTCATAATCAAAGAAAGTTTCATAATCATGTAAATCAATTTCATATCATAAGAATAGTCTATCTACTTAACTTGCATAGATTGTGGGTATACTCCCTATCTTGTAAACTTGTGTAAAACTTAGGGTCTTAGGCCACCCTCATAATCATGATCATAAACATACTTTTATACATAGAATCATATTCATTAATCATAGCTTAACATACAAAATAGGAAAAAATATGGGTTCATGGACAATTGAGCCTAAAGTCATGGAATTTAATGAAATTCCTATAAAATCATGCAATTGGAATAAAATTGAATCAGAAGTAAGGGAACCATATCAATTTCATAAGCACTTATCAACTTATAATTGAAATTCCTAGATCAATTAAAATTCATGCAATTCATGTAAATCATCAAAATTCATATAATATTGAGTAATTTAACCAAGAAATTATCATATTTCATGTAATTGAAATAAAGTCATTAAAATTCATAAATGTAAACTTCAAATTTCAGGAAAATCTTGGGTTTGAGTTTGGGCTCCATGGATGCAATAGGTTCATGGATGAAGCCCTACATACCTAGGTGAAGAAACCTTGGAATGTTGGAAGATTGTGACCTTGATTTCCTTGGAGAGCTTGAGACCCTATACTTCAATGGTGAATCCCCCCCGAGAGAAACACGTTAGATTTTCTAGAGAAATTTGAGAGAAAATGATTTTGAATTAGAATAATAGTAGTTTTATTACAATTGAGGTAGTTAGGGAAGTTATTGGGCTCAAAACAATATAGTTTAGGGCTTAAATGAGTAGAAAATAACCAAAAAGTACTTTATTAAAATTCTGTCAGATACCAACCATGAACTTAATCTAAAATTGTAGATTGGAGTATGACTTGTGAACCAGAGGTTTTGTTCTAGTTATATTTTGGCCTCTAAGATGGTCTCTGAACCTCACATTATAAAACTCTTTTTACGACCCATCATTTCATTTATGGGTTGTAAATTCCACTCATGGAATGACCCCACACATAGAAAAATTCCATTTCCTTAGGAACCCATCCACGAAGAAAATCATGTTTCGCAATACGGACTATGGCCCATAAGGACCCCTCGTCTGGTGATACTTCCAAAAACATCATAGTTGTTTTATCCTCTTGGTCTATAAGCACCCGCATATAGTTCGTAGTACCCTTTACGATTTGTAAACCCTATTCGTATCTTGACTTCCTAAATTTCATGAATCTCCTAATGTCACAACCCAAACCACAAGGCCTATCTATGGCCCATGGATCAAACCAGAAGCTGTAGATAGTCTCATGTTAATCAGTCCAGACTAAATTTTTCTGCAACTTTGCAAGTTTCAAACTTTTCAATGTACTAGGTGTTATAATATTTTTTCCTTGGGAACATTCCTCCTCAGATGAGGTAAATTCAATCTTGAGTAGAATAAAAAAAGCCAATAACCTAATCATGAATGTAAAATGCAACTTAAACATCAATTTCATATAATTATCAAACTCATGTATGAAATATTATGTAAAATTAATTTTATGAATATGTATGCATGTATTATGGCATGAAAACTAAAATGCACGAATTGTTTTGAAGGAATAATTCACATCTAGCTACCTTAGGCTTGAATAGAAGGGAAGAGGTAGGGATATAATTTTATCATGTCTTCTTCTGCCTACCATGTATCACTCTCAACTTGTTGGTTCCTCCATAACACTTTAACAGATGCAACTTCTTTGTTTCTCAATCTCTTCACTTTTCGATCTAAAATCCCAACTGGTACTTTTTGGTAAGTCAAATTCTCTTCAATACTCACATCCTCCAATGGAAAATAAAGTTTGGATCACCCATGAATTTTCTCAACATTGACACATGAAAACCAATTGAACCATAGCTAACTCCAATGGCACTTCTAATTCATAATCTACCTTCCCAATTCATTTTGAGATCAAATAATATCCAACATATCTATGGCTCAAGATACCATTCTTGCCAAAATGCTTTGCAACCCTCATAGGTGAAAGCTTCAAATAAACCTAATCACGTTCATCAAGCGCAAGGTCCCTTTTTATAAAATCTAGATATGTTTTTTGGCGACTTTGGGCCACCTTTTAACTTTTCCACCATAATTCACCTCCACGATAGCATCAAGTACAAAATCCAATCGATCAAGGACATCCCCCCAACTTCATACTATCCCAACAGTGACCTACATCGCGTACCATACAAGGCTTTAAATTGACTACCTTTTTTTATCTTGGCTAGCTTGTAGCACTTTCCCCCATGAATCACTTGACCTTGAGGATTCCCTTCTCTTGCTATGTTTGCAACACTATGACATTCAAATACCTCGTGCCCTATATTTTCAAAACTAAAGTAAGAACCCGTACCTCTCAAATAATTACCACCATGGTTCCTTGATGCCTCTCAACCTGACTACTCAAAGGAAGCATGGGTGGTCATCATCAATATAATAACCCAACTTTAGAGGTCAGGGTTGAATTCCACAGGGAACAATGTGTCATTGATTGAGTAAAGCAAGGACCTATGGCTAATAGATTTTGATTCGATAAGTGAATACTAAGAAATAATTCTAACTAAATAGGCAAAGATCTAGACTAACAATTACTCCAAAGAAATAATTGGGGCAAGGATTGATCAAGTAAAGGAGCAAGGATAGAGGATATGAGAATCAACAAAAACTCTATCGATCCATCACACTTAATATCAAATTAACTCTATGGGTAGGATAAGTTGCTTTTAATCACCCCTCAAATAGGATGAAGTTGATGTTTCACAAGATCTAACTATGGAATCCTATTTAAGCCACTCAAATACACGCTTGGCTTGAGCACCTCAAAGATAAACTCCCAAGACCTTAGCCGTTTAGTCCCTTTTGAGGCTCTCAACACATAAACTGTAACGACCCAAAAATTTTCAAACTTCTTATTGGTTGGTCTTGTATGGTGTTGTAATTTTCATGGTTTAATTTTTGTAGCATGGGTTGAGATTAAGAGGCCGAATGCAAAACGGACCATTTGGTGGCCTAGAGAGGCCGTTTGAGCAGTGTACTTTGGGAAATCATAACTTTTGGTAAAGGATTAACTGTGTAGGATACTATATATCAAATTTACTATCTTGGAGTTATCTTTGCAAAGTAACTGGTTTCACTCAATTCAGAGTTTGTATGAGAAAGTTATGGCCAAAACTGTGAGACTGCTTGTAATTCGGAAGATGCTGGAAATAGGCTCTGAAAATGGTCCAAGGACAGGACCACAAACCGTCCGAAGGTCCACGGTCCATGTGGGGTTCCGTGTGGTGATCTAGTGGGTTCAAGGTGGTCAGGGTGCAACCCCTAAACTAAGTTAAGTCCCACGGACCACCCCACAGTCCGTGGGACTCCAAACGGTTCGTGTGTGGGGTCCGTGAAGTGGCGCAGTGTGTGGTCAAGGATGTGGGGCTGGTATCTGGGCCAAGTGTGGCTCCAAGGACCAGTACATGGTCCGTGTGAAGCCACACGGCCTATGACACCCTTCCGTAAAGTGATCCAGAATTTCCCCGAGAATTCAAGCCAAAGACGAAACCAAGGCATGGTACACGGATAGGTACACGGTTTGTGTACCACTGGACGGGCACCTGATGGCTACCGTGTGACACTGTGTATAGTTAATTAGTCCGTTTCATTAATGTTTAATTCATAATTTAATTAATTCCTAGGCCCCTTTTAGGTTTTCTATGGTCCCTTAAACCCCCTTAACCTAACCTAACCCCTTTTCATCCATTCTAACACTCTCCATTACACTTTGCAATTTCCTAAATTCTCTTGACCTCCATTGTTGAAATCTTGAAGAAAGTTGGGGAAGATTACCTTGCTTGCTTAATTCTTCAATTCCTTTGGTCAATTGTAAGGTATGTGAGTTTGATTCATGGATCCCCTTTCATCTATGAAGACCCAAGAACCCTCCTATTTAAATTTGATTTTTAAGTTTTAATTAAGGTTGGGTTCTTTAAATTTTGAAATAATTAGTTGATTGGGATTGTGTGATGTAGAAATTAGGTGATTTAAAGTTGGTTTGAGTTTGATTTTCATGAAGGTTTAATGGTTTGATGATGATCAAGTTA
>JBCEWC010022423.1:0-10032 GCA_038996855.1 Solanum aculeatissimum | reverse complement strand
TCATGAAATTCAACCTCAAAATATCAATTAAATCACCTAAAATCTACAGCACTCAAGTCCCAACAAGAAATTTGCATAAAAATTTAAGAACCCATAACTTAAAGAAATTGAAATTCCTAATTTAAAGGGTTAGGGTTCTTGGGTCTTCAAGGATGAAAGAGATCCTTGAATAAAATTCCACATACCTTATAACAAACACTTGAATTGCGTAGAGAATCAAGAATTGAACGTTTTCTCTGAATTTTCTTCGAATCTTCAACAATGGTGATCAAGAGGCTGGAGAGAATTTGAAGAAGTTTGAGAGTATTTTTAAAGAATATGTACGGTAAATTATCCATTTTAAGGATTTAGGGACCCTTAGGGAACTGAAAAGAGGCTTAGGGATTAGTTACAATCACGAAAATACCCTTACTTAGCCCAAAAATTCAACCCCGAACTTCGACGAGCTCACTGGACCACCTCACGGTCCTGTTCACGAGCCGTGAGAAATCTCACGGACGGTGAGATTTAAATTGGTCCGTTCGTTGGCTCCCAAACCCTGGGAGCTTTCTATTCCAACCCACGGACAACTACACGGACCGTGAGCCACCACAAGGTCCGTGGTAGTTCACTTAGACAACTTTTCCGAGGCAAATTTTCAGTTTCGGGCAGTCTCACGAAAACATTCATAACTTGCTCATCCGACCTCCGAATTGAGTGAAACCAGTTGCATTGCGAATATAACTCAAAGATATTTCATTTTATATAAAGTTTTCCACGCATATCATTGTGTGCTTAAATTTATGCCATCTCAAAGTTGCAGCAGTCTAAATGGAGGCCCCAAAACAGTCCAAAAATGAAGTTCTTTCCTTAAATCACTTACATCTAATCCTTGGCAACCTCGAATCGATCTTGACAATACTACTATGAACCTAGGTCAATCCACCTGATGTGGAACCTTTCCTTATCCATTTAAACCAACCACAGCTTGGCCACACTTCTGCCCAACTTGACGGACCACCAAACTGTCTGTTTGAGGTCTCACGGACCGTGGGGGTGGTCCGTGGACCTTAACTTAGTTTTTTTGGGGTGGTTCCTGGCGAAACCATTCTCTCTGTACCATCTCACAGAACCCCACACGGACCGTGAACAGTATCACGGTCCGTCTCCCATGCCTTGGGCCATTTTCAGGGCCCCTTTCCAGTGTCTTCTGAATTTCAGGTAGTCTCACTCTTTTAGCCATACCTTTCTCATACAAACTTGGAATTGAGTGAGACAAGTTGAGTTACAAATATAATTCAAAGAGATTCAATTTGATATGTATTAGCCCACACGGTTCAACTCACATCAAAAGTTGTGGTTCTGTAAAGTTCACTATCCAAACGGCCTTTCTAAGCCCCAAAATGACCCATTTTGTGTTTGACCACTTAAAATTAACCCGTGGCTACCAAAGTTCAACCATTACCAGTATAATTTCATACAAGACCAACCATAAGGAGTTTCAAAAATTTTCAGGTCGTTACATTTTGCTTCTATAGGTAAGGTTCTATACCTTGATACTGCCTCCATCCAAATTACTAGAGGCAGTGTGGCTAAGGCTAAAGTTCAAATTGATCTCACCAAGCAAGACCTAGTCATGCATCGATGGGATTGGATAAAGATGACATTACTCAAGGAAGGTGGCAATCCATCCAATATGAAAGTGTTTCAGATTACTGCTCCTATTGTAAACATCAGGGTCATGTAACTGAGATCTACACTGTCAAAAGAAGAGATGATGAGTACAAAAGGAGAAAACAAGTGGAAGTAGGGAAGAAGAGTCAACAATAAGTAGATACTCCACTGCAAACTAGTGAAAAAGACCAAACTACACAGAAGAATGAAGCTTTAGGTCACTACACTAAAACAAAGGAGCAACCTCCTCTGCTAAAGAATAGTAAGGTCCAAGAGGACCAATGGCATACACAAAAGAGGAAGTCAAACAAAAGTCAACATACTATTCAGGTCAGCAAAGAATATAAGCTTGTGGTTGCTCAAAAGAAAAGGGAGTACAAACAACAACAACATGATGTTGTAAAGACAAGCATGTCAAATGTAACTTTATGTCCTTGATTATTCTAAAAATGATGTAATGCAGGATCTACAACACTTAGAAGTGGAGAATAATGAGACTCAATAAGACAATAAGGATAAAACTGCTTGACTCTAGTAAGGAATCAGATCACTTCCCCAGGTACTGACTCTATTCATCCCATACCCCGACCCCCTTCTAAGTGATAACATTATTGTTATGGAGGATGATTAGAGGGGTAAGCGAGGTGGGGGAAAAAAGAAAACCACTAACTTACAGGAAGGGGTTCCAAATGAAAGGGAGTTTAATCATGAGCTGAATGAGCATTCTACCAATGCCCCAGTTCTTGACTATAGACCCCCTGCAACTCTTGATGGCCAACATCAGGTCAGTAGACACCAGTATGAAGATTTTCATATTACCAAAAGAGGTACCCAGATTACTCCTAAGAGAGGTATGGATAAGGATTTGGGCTCTATTGCTAGCACTAGTAAGCAACCTTCCACTTCTTAGAAGAATAAGTTGAGCAAAAAGAGAAGGGATGATATTAAGAAAAAGAAGGAAGCTCTGGAGAAACAATAATCCTTAAGCCAAAAAAAAAGATGCCTTTGAGCAATTTGATATGCTTGATAACAGTAAGACTCAGAACATGAATAATTTGGAAACCCCTATGGATAATATGGATCACAACAATAGTGGAGTTCCTCAATCTAATGATAAATATTTAAAATTCATGCATGATTTTGCGAACTAGATTTCATATTTAATTTCAGGGGGTAAAATTGTGTAGGAAAGGGGTTGTCTTTTATTTTTAGATGACCCATAGAGAAAAATAATTTTTTGGATAAATTCGGGGCATAATCAAAAAAGTGCATGACCAGTCTGCGTCATAGACTTATCACCCACTTGTGTAAAAATTGTCAACATTCATTCTTGCGCAAAAGCGAGAAAGAAAGATTGAACTTTATGCAAAAATATACTACTCTCTAAAAAGTCCACATTGCGGACTTGTCGCAGACTAGTTCAAAAAGTTCCTTAATGTTTGTTTTCACTTAAGGGCAATTGAGTAATAACCAAGTGCCTATATAAACAAGAGTCTCATGATTTTCAGCCATTTCCAAGCCCTAGAACACCTGAACTCTCCCAAAATCCTCCAAATTTCCTCATAATTCCCTCATCTAAATTCAAGATTTCTCAAGACTCACTTTGGATTAACAGGAAAACCAAGTAAAGCCTCAAGCCTTCCTCAATCTCTCATTCAAGAAACTTTAAGTTTAAGGTATGTGGAGTTCATTCATGGGATTTCTTTCACCCATGAAGCCAATCTGTTTCTTTAAATTAATTTCATGATTTTTAAGGGTTTAATACTTTATGGGTGAACTTTATTATGCAATAAAATCATCGTTTGAGTTTGAATTCTTCAAGTATTGATTGATAACATGAATGTCTATCGAAGACTTATTCTATGAGTTGATTTATATCTATTGAAGTTATGCATGATGAAATCTGTGAAAGATTGTGAAATTTAAGATGGATTTTATGGTACCCAAATTAGGATTTTTACTACAATATTGGTGGGTTGATTTGAATGACTTTAAAATGAATTGGTCTTTACTCCTCTCGTGTCCTACACTCTTGAATTGCATAATTTTGAGATTATAAGCATACCCTCCATGTTTTGATCAAGGTTATGAGACAAGTCTCTTAAATTGATAAAGGTCATAGGGAAAGACATGTGAATTATGAATATTGTAAATGTTGAAGGGCTATTATGCATGCTATGAGCTCATGATAATTTTACAAGCATTATGAATGATATGAAGCCTGTTCTTGATATTATGATGTGATGGTTTAATGAGCTACTCTTATGATGCTACCATGAGTTATGAAATTATATAAAATATGAATATTTATATGAATTATGTATTATATGGGATAGTTGACCTAGCTCCGACCAGACCTTGGTTGGTAGCCATGGTCGCATAACTATGTGCCACCATAGGGTATTATGTGATATCTACCAAAAAGGTCATGTTGTAAGGTAGAATACATTATAGCTCCTACCGAAAAGATTATATCATAAGTATGGACATATCTTAATACATACCAAAAAGGTTATACCATAAAGTAAACATATCTTGTGACACCTACCAAAAAGGTCATACCATAAAGTAAGGATATCTTATGACACCCTCTGAAAAGGCTATGCTTTAAGGTAGGGATATTTTACAATACTCTCCTAAAAGGGCTTATAGTAAGGTGAGTGGATGGTTTACCTTGGCAAAGTAAGCCACTCCTTTTTTGGTGTGGAGTGAACATCAGGATTCCAAGTAGTGGCTCACTTTGTCTTACTTGTCGATTATGGTCCTTTCCCACCTATGCATGATATGTCACATGATTTATCTATTCCTCATGTACATTTTGGCTCAAACTTTGATCATTCATGTCATATTGAGCTTGTATCCATTCACTATGAATTTGTATATTGTTTAATTGTGGATTATGTTTTCTTGTTGCATTGCAGCCCACATACTTAGTTTATTCCAAGTACTAACATATATTTCCTTTGCCTACATGATCTAACCATGTATGGATCAAAACTCCTATTCATCCTCCTCCTCCACGTGGCTAGCCAAATTATTTGAAGATTGCTATTGGTGAGTCCTCCACTCCAAGGACAATATCCACTTTACTTCCATGCTTATGTTAAGACTTGTACATTTTTGGATACTTATCTTTTGAGGATGATCCCAGGAGATGTCTTGGGCCCCATTTTATTTGTACTAGAGGTGTTGTTGGAAATGGTTAATTGTGTATTGAGCTTAACTCCTATAATGTTTTATGTAGTTATGAAATGCTTCCCTTAGTCCCTTCATCCCCTTCTATGCTTGTTGTATATTTGTTGATGAGATGGAAGTCTCAAGTTTTGGTAACATCCCCATAGCGTGAGTCATACTTACTGCCCTATAGACTTTATTTGTTAAGTGATTCATGCAAATCATATTCGCTAAAACATCCCCATAGCTTGATTTCAAAGTACCATTTCCCCTAGAATTAATTATTACTTGTTTATTTCTTTATTATACCTCCGCAACAAAAGATGTGCAAATAGTATGTTAAAGGCTTGTTTAGGTTCCCTTCAGGTTACCCATTCATCATGTCATATCTAGGCTTGGGTCGTGACAAGCTTGGTATCAAAGTACTAGATTTGTAAATGGTCCTTGAAAATCCAACACACCACGTCAAGTAGATTCTTGTTCATGGTTGTAAAGCACGCCACAATTATGAATAGGCGGCTATGAGTCATTTTAGGAAATGGTTCACTTATTCATAATCTATGTTGTACTATAAAATTAAATTAAGATTTTCTTTTTCCTAGAGGATGGTCATTTTCTCTTTTAGATCATGCTGCCAAGGAGAATACCATAAAGAGCTCCTATAGCTGAGGGTAATTCAACCCCTCCAGTTCCTGAAGCTCCTCAAGAAGAAAAAAGGGGTCACACATGCCGAATATCAGAATGTCATTACTTTGTTAGCACAAGCCGTGACCAACCAATAGAATCAAGGATCCCAATCTCCTCATGCTCCCACCTCGGCTACAAGAGTGAGAAACTTTATGAGAAGGAACCCTTTAGAGCTTTATGGCTTCAAGACGGAATAGGATCCCCAAGAATTTATTGACGAGATGTATAAGTGCTGGCTATTATGGGGGTACGATTAGAGGATAAGGCGGTCCTAGTGGACTATCAACTCAAGGTTCTTGTATAAATTTGATTTACTCAATGGAAGGAAGAGAGGAAGGAAAATGGTCCCATTCCATGGTTCAAGGTTGCTTTTCTCAATCATTTCTTCCTATTGAATTGAGAGTGGCAAAGATGATAGAGTTCACGAATCTCAAACAAGGCTCAATGAGTATAAGGGAGTATTCCCTTAAGTTAAATAAGCTTTCCAAATATTCTCCTCATTTGGTTGCTGACTCTAAGGCAAGGATGAACAAGTTTGTATCGAAGGTATTTGATTTGGTGAATGAAGAATGTCACACCATTACACTTGTGGGTGATATGGACTTGTATGGGCTCATAACTTATGTCAAACAACTTGAAGGGGAGAAGCTTAGAAAAGGAAATAGTGGGAAGTCCAAGAGGGATCAGTATGCTGGTGACTTTCAACGCACTAAGGGTGGTCAGTTTCAACAAGGCCACAAATTCCAAGGCCAAGGGTCCTCTAATTCTCAAAAGCAAAGATTTGCTAATGATAGGGTCATAATCAGTTTTATGCTCTTCAAGGGAGGCAAGGAGTACAAGAGGTGCTCAATGATGTTACCAGTATGTTAAAGGTTTATTATTTTGATGTGTATGCTTTATTAGATCCAAGAGCCAATCTTTCTTTCATTACTCCTTTTGTTGCTAATAAGCTTCATATGTGTCCCGAATTGTTATGTGAACCCTTTGAGGTATCTATCCCCATTGATGAGTCCATTATTTCTAGGAGAGTCTATAGGGATTTTCTCGTGTCCATATTTCATAGAGTCATGCCTTGTGATTTTGTTGAACTTTGAATGGTGGATTTTGATATCATTCTTGGAATGGATTGGTTACATGCATATCATGCTTCTATTGATTATAGAACCCGCAAGGTTAAGTTCCATTTTCCTAATGAGCCCGTCTTTGAATGGGAAGCTCATAATTTAGTGGTTAAGAATAGGTTCATTTCTTGTCTTAAGGCCCAAAAATTAATTTCCAAGTGTTGCATTTACCATCTTGTAAGGTTTAGGGATGTTAAGTCTAAAGTCCCTCCTATTGAGTTGGTTTTGGTGGTCAATGATTTTCTTGATTTCTTTCCCGATAAGCTTTCCAGTGTTCCTCCTGAAAGGAAAATAGATAAAAGAATTGAAGGGCCAATTGAAAGATCTATTAGAAAAGGGTTTCATAAGGCCTATCAAGTTACCTTGGGGTACACTGATGTTGTTTGTGAGAAAGAAGGATGGATCCCTTAGAATGTACATCGAGCAGCGACAACCTTAATAAGGTTACCATAATGAACAAGTATCCCTTGCCAAGATAAGATGACCAATTTGACCAATTACACGGGTCTAGTCATTTTTCTAAGATTGATCTCCAATCCAGATACCACCAATTGAGGGTGAGGGAGTGTGATATTCCCAAGATACATTTTCGAACTAGATATAGGCACTTTGAATTTGTTGTGATGTCATTTGGCTTAACCAATGCACTGCCGATATTCATGGATCTTATGAATATGGTCTTTAAGCCCTACCTTGACATATTTGTGATTGTATTCATTGATGACATTTTGGTTTACTGCTGAAGTAAAGAAGAGCATGCAAATCATTTTAGGGTAGTGTTGCAAATTTTGAGAGATGAGAGGTTGTTTGCTAAATTTGATAAATGTGAATTTTGGTTGGAAGAAGTAGCATTCCTAGGGTATGTGGTGTCAGGTGATAGAATTAAAGTGGACCCTAAGAAGACGGAAGTGATAAGAAATTAGCCTAGTCCCTTGACTCTAATAGATATTAGGAGTTTCTTGGGCTTAGAGGGGTACTAATGGAGGTTTCTAAACAGTTTCTCTTCCATTGCTTTCCCTTTGAGAAAATTGACACAAAAGAAGGCAAACTTTGTTTGGACCAATGAATGTGAAAAGAGTTTTTAAACTTTGAAAGACAAGCTTACATCCACTTCTATTTTGGCTTTACCGAAAGGGTTATAAGGGTTTGTGGTTTATTGTGATGTGTAAAGTGTTGGTTTGGGGTGTTTATTAATGCTAATTAGCAAAGTCATAGCCTATGATTCTAGGCAACGAAAGGTGCATGAGTGTAATTATCCCACCGATGATCTTGAATTAATGGTCGTGGTATTTGCTTTGAAAAATATGGCCTCATTACTTATATGGGGTTCGTGTGGATGTGTTCACCGACCACATGAGTTTCCAATATATGTTCATCAAAAAGGATCTAAATTTGAGTCAAAGAAGGTGGATGTAACTCTTCAAGGACTACGATATGAGTATGCATTATCTTTTTGGTAAAGCTAATATTGTGGTTGACGCTCTAAGTAGGGTGTCCATGAAGAGTATAGCTCATATTGGTGATGGAAAGAAGGAATTGGGCAAAGGAGTTCACCGGTTTGCTAGGTTGGGTGTTAGGTTGGATGAAGTTGAAAATGGAGGTTTGGTGATTGTTGATGGTTCCAAATCTTCTTCGATTGAAGAGGTCAAATCCAAACAAGATCTTGACCCCGCTTTGTTAAAAATAAAAGCTCTGGTGAAGGATGGTAAGGTGATACCAAGTTAGGTTGTGTGTGCCTAATGTTGATGAATTGAGAGGCATGATTTTGAAAGAGGCACATAACTCATTCTACTCTATTCATCCCGGGTCTACAAAGATGTATAGAGATTGAGGGAAGTGTATTGGTGGGATGGTATGAAAAGAGATATTGCCAATTTTGTAGCCGGTTGTCACAATTGTCAACAAGTTAAAGCCAAACATCAAAGTCCGAGTGTCCTAACCCAAGACTCTAGCTTCAATGGAGCACTTGTCTTAGAGAGAGAAATAATTTAGAACCTTTGAGAGAAGTTTTAGGGTGAATGACTTAGAGTGAGTTAGGAATAGAACTTATAGGATTTAGGTCGGTTAAGGTAGTTAGAAGAGCCAAAATGATGTAGTTTAGGACTTGAATGAATTAGAAATTCCAAAAATACCCTTCATTAAAAACTATCAGAGCCAACCATGAGAAACCGTCTACGAGCTGTGGTTCAGTCTACGACTCGTACCTTGGCTCATAGAACCTCATCCACAAAAGTTGAGCTACTGGAATTGCATCCTTTTAAATCATGAACACGTAGGATGATCGGTCGTTCAATCCATGGACAGTAAGTCCCCTCGTAGAGTGGTTCCAGACTTAGTAAAATTTTGGGCCCTTCTAGACTCCTTTCCATGAGACCTTTGACAGGTCATGGTTCTATCTATGGTCCATCCTCTTAATAGTCAAACCACTTCCAGTAACTCCCAAAATTTCTATCTTTCTGGACACAAGTTCACTAACCTGCTTACGACCCGTGATTACTTCCATGAGCCATAGACTAGATCGTATGACCAAGTCATTTAGAAATTTCTTAAAACTCCATTTTCCAAGCTAACACCATGCCAGGTGTTATAACTACCATGCATCCTAATGTTGATTTCAAGATGTATTTTGCCTATAATGTCATGCTAAGTATTTTCATGTGTTTTGAGTAATGGTAATGACCCCAATGATTTTGGTTTTGAATGAAGGTGAGTCGGATATTAATGCATGTTTTAAATAAGCATATTACTCCCATGATCATGCATGACTCTTATGACTTATAAGTTTTCCTAAATAATGATTTGTCCCACCAAGTTTGAAGTCAATCTTTGTATGTCATATGATGATAAGTAGGGCATAAAAAAGTTTTTAAGATGACATTTTTTCAAAGGTATAAGTATATTAATAATACCCTAAAATGATGTTTATGATGGTCCTCAAGGTGAAAGAACAATTCTCACTTGGTGATTTCTAAGTTTTGAGCTACTCTTGAGATTGATACTTATGAATCCAAATATCATTATTTAAATAAGTGTATGTCCAAAAAAATTATATGGGATGACTTAGCATCGAATGACATTGAAGTAGGGTTTGGTAAGGGAACCCTAGAAGCAACCCTTTGCCCCATTACTATGTGTCACTATAGGTGTAACGCCCTTACTATTAAATCATGTACGCACTTTCAAAAGGGTATTTCGTTGAGATAAAATCAGCCCCTACTTCATAACTCTGTGACTCGAATTTGCGTCATTAGAGGAATAAATTTTCTTGAATCGTCGAAAAGGAAAGGGGGAGGGGTGGTCTTAGTATTATTTGGTTTACGTTTTATGAAACCTTATATATTATTCAAGCAATCCATAATAATATGGATTAAGGTGTGAGGATACAAAAGAAAAAGGA
>JBCEWC010022422.1:0-10032 GCA_038996855.1 Solanum aculeatissimum | reverse complement strand
AAAATACAACGATTGTTGCAATATTTTTCGTCCCTTGATTATTATTTTCTTGACGCGAAATTTTATTGTCATACAAAAATTATTTGCAATCACACGATATAAATATATAGTTACTTGAACATATTAATAAAAAAATAAATGATAAAACAACTATTAATATTATCATAATAAAAAATAACTTATAATAACAAGTTACAATGACCTATTAATAATATTACCATTACAAAAAGAGACTTCTAGAAGTATAAACTTAATAACGTTCTTTGAAACAAGAAGAAGAATTTTAATTTTTTTTTAAGAAAAAGAAGAGAGGTCGTTTAGAGTTTAAAAAAGAGGACAAAGTGAAATATTAATTTTTCGAGTTTAAAAAAAGATGACAAAAATTCTTATTAGAAGTGGAATAGTAAAGTTTTTAAAAAAGTTAGGGTATAAGAATAGTTAAAAGGAAAAAAATTAAAAAAAACCTTTAAAGTCAACATATTTTATTTGGATTAGGAAAAGGAAATTTGAGACTTGGTAATAAGGAAAAAGATTTAGTGTTGCCAGTGATTTGATTCAATGAGTGTTTATTTTTATATTTATATAATATTTTTATATTTTCTATATAAATACACAAAAAAAAATTAGGTCAATGGGTGCTCAAGCATCCCACACGCTCCACGTAGATCCGCCCCTTGGTGTCAACAATAACTAAATTAACTATTTTAAAATACATCACTTTCTTTAATTAATTATACCATTAATATCGATTATTTGTAAAATCTCATGCATGGTCTAACTAATGCTAATTTGTAATATTAATGAGGAGACATATTTTATGTGATTCATTTATATCTACATAATACACACTTGTGAACACACATTGTAACTTCTCTAAAATATGATATAAAAGTGTCAAATAAAAATATTTTATTATGTGTTCAAATGATCAATTAGAACCGATCATAATTTAAATATCCAAATGAATTCACTAACAAATTCAAAATATTTGTCAATATATTTAGCCCCAAATACATAAGCATAGGATTTCTCTTAAAAACGAATTCAAAAGTCCGAATAAATTAACCCGAAATGAATAATGTTCATTACATGTATGTGTATGTAACAAATGATAATAATCCCTTCATTCATTTTTAGTTGTCAAAAATTTGCTAAATTTATTTTCACCTTTACTTATCATTTTTGACAAACTAAGGTATGACAAAGAAAAAATTCTATTATACTCTCAATTTATTATCATTGAGTTAATGACTTTGAAAAATATAGTGAGTGGACCCTATTAATTACTCTAATAATATAAAATAATAAAATTACTATACCAATAATTATTTTCTTAATAAATGTATTAAGTCAAAATTTGACAACTAAAAATAAATGGAGAGAGTAACATTTATTGCTCAATTACAACATAATGGGTGCACATTGCACCAAATTAGAAATGTCATAAATTCGATGTTGGATATAGTAAAATGGATGGGGTTGTATTTTTTCTTAATTAGAAGTTTTAATTTCAAAATTTGAATATTATGAAAGAAAAGAAAAAACTTGGGGTGTTTTTGGCATGGAGGAAAATATTTTTCGAAAAATAAATTCAATTTTATTACGTTTGGTTGGCTTAAATATTTTGAAAAATATTTTTTAAATCAATTCATTTTTCTCAAATTTACGAAAAATGAATTCCTTCCAAAAACTAAGGAAAACATTTTTCAAAACTCTTCTCCAATATTGAATTAAATTTTTTATGTCATCCCTACCACGACCCCCCTCTTCCACCCAAAAAATTATTTTTTTAAATAATAAAAGAAAATTATAAGTTTATTTTTTAAAAATATTTCACATTTTATAATTTATTTTTTTAGGCTAAATTTTACAAATCTCATAGTGTAGGTAGCTAATTTCAATATATCTTCACCGTTGGCAAAATTACAAAAATCCCTTAAAAATGATTTATCGGGATACATTGCATTACATTAGATTCATAAGTACCGATCATTTGTATACAATTTCAGTTAGAATTTAAAACGGAAAGTAGATGCAATCTCTAAATTTAAGCTAAACAGACCCTAACCAAACCAAGTGAATCCCCCACTAATCAAGTGAATCCCCCACTAAGGTCGATACTTGAAATCGGGAGGAAAGAGGCTTGGGAGTCACACCCAACCGGGAAGCATAATATACAGACACATAGGAGAATGTGAAACTTGGATCAAATAAGGTTGAAGGTGGTTGCTGACATACAGTAATCATACCTGTGATGGCCTCGTCAGAAGCCTTGGCCTCAGTCTCGTCCCGTGCTGGTGCGGTATAAAAGTGGCCCTGATGGCCACCCCCTTGAACATCACCACTGCCCCCAGCTCTACCGCCCCTGGCAAGACCTTTAAAACCCTGCTGAAAGCTCTGCATGGTCCCCACGTTCTCTATGCTGATCATCCCGACGACCACGACCCTGACCTCTGCCTCTGCCACATGGTAAAGGAACTGACCTGGTGGGCGGTGGAGCAGCAAGTGTTGCCCTATGCTTTGGATAGTCTCTGAGCCAATGGTCTGGTGCACCACACCCAAAACAACCTTGTCTCCGCAGTCACGGTCATACTGCCCCGATCCAGATCCCCTGAAAGTCTGACTACCTGCAAAAAATGACCTAACTGGCCTTGAAGAAGTAGAGTTGACCTCCACTCCTTTCTATCTAAGGTCATGTCCTCGGTGAGATAAAGTTTCACCATATCTTGTCTGATCATCTTTCCCCAATACTTCTTCGATCTACCTCTACCCCTCCATGTAACCCTTAAATTCAACCTCTCGCACCTCCTAATTAGAGCATCGATACTTTTTCTCTACACATGTCCAAGTCATCGCAGTCTCGCTTCTCTCATCTTGTCAACCACAGGGGCCACCTCTTAACTCTCTTGAATGGTCTCATTCCTAATCTTATCACTCATGGTAGTCCACACAACCATCTCAACATCCTCATCTTCGCAACCTGCATCTTCTGAACATGTGAGTTTTTGATTGGTCAGCACTTCACGCCATATAACAAAGACGGTCTAACCACCATTCTGTAAAACTTCCTTTTAAGTTTAGGTGGTATCTTCTTATTACACAATATTCTAGAGGCAAGCCTCCACTTCATCCATGTTGCCCCAATACGATGTGTGACATCATCATCGATATTGCCACTATTCTAGATGATGGACTTAAGATATTTAAAGTTTTCTCTCTTAGGAATAGATTGAATGGCAAGCCACACTTCAATGCCTACTTCATCCCTCACAACAATGAATTTGCACTTCAAGTATTCTATTTTGGTCCTGCTCAGTTTGAACCCTTTGGATTTCAATTTTTTACTCCACCCCACTCATCGCCCCCAGCCCCACTACCCCCCCCCCCCCAAAAAAAAATTAAAAAAAATTATTTTTAAAAAAGTTTTAAATTTTGAAAATTTTATTTTTTTTACTCCCCCCCCCCCCTTCTTCCACCACCACCACACAAAAAAAATTAAAAACTTGTTTTTGAAAATATTTTAAATTTTTTATTTTTTTGTTAATCCATCCCTACCTCCGAACCTACCACCCATCATCCCCTACACACCCCATCCACCCAAAAAAATTCGAAATTATTTTTTAAAAAAATTAAATTATTATTTGAAAATTAGGTCTAGAGTCAGGTATGGTGGATTCCAGTTCGAAAGTTGTGGCCGAGTCTAATTTGAAAGTCGAATCTTGGTTCGAAAGTTGAGTTGGTTTTCTTATTAAGTGTCGGGTTTGGGTCCTAAATCGGGGTTGATTTTCATGTTAGAAACTATTTTTCTAAAAAATATTTTCTATTCTCAAGTAAAAAATAAAAGACATTTTCTAAAAAGATAGTTGCATTCACTAACCAAATAATAGAAAATATTTTTCGGAAAATATTTTTAGAAAAATATTTTTCACTCACGAACCAAATATGAAAAAATAAGTTAGAAGCCAACTTATTTTTCAGGAAAATACTTTTTATAAAAAATAATATTTTCTTTTGTACCAAACACAACCTTAATAAACAATATTTTTCTTAACACGCCTTACGTGCTGTAAACCTCTATTAGGATGATTTTTACTACACCGGACACCGAAAGAGACTTCAAGGAAAAAACAATGTTTAGGATTGGATGACATGATAGCTCTAGATCATTTTATTGACTTGCGGACAAAGAAGAAAAAGGTTAGAAGAAAAGACCAAACACAATGGCAGCTAGTTGAGGGTCTCAAACTTTTCTAGCTAGCCCACAATTTTCCTAATATTTTTGGTAAATTATTTTTGGATAAAATTTTATCATATTTTTTGCTATAAATTTTGGAAAAAAAAATATATATAGTTTATGGTTATAAGATTAAAAAATTAGTAAAATATTGATAAGTTTGTAATATCATTTTATAATGAACATATTTTTTAAAAAAATCATGACAAGGAACACAATTAATAAGAATTTGAAAAAAGAGGAAGAAAACAAAAAAAATACCATTGATTTATATAAAAGAAATTACTATTATCATTTGTAATTGGAAGTGAATTCGAAGAATAAGCTCGGATAAAAATTGTATAAAATATGTATATAATAGTACAAATTTTGTAAAACAAACTAGAATTGAAATTTAGTTCAAAATCATGATGAGTACTTTATTAAATATAAGAGTTTTGGGATAATTTTTAAAAATTTTCAAAAACTAGAATTTGGGAACTTGGGATGTTTGCCAAATATATTTGTCAGTAATGACAATATATATGGCCAAACACTAGTTTTCAAGTTTTTCTTAAATATATTTGTGGCCAACCGATACCCTAGTTAAGATTGGGCATACCAAATTGTCTATTTTTTTCTCATCTAGTGTCAAAGGCCTTAAATTCAAGGCTCGAACTTGTAATCTGTGATTAAGTATGGAGCAGTCTCATCACTACAGCACAATTGAGTTCAATTTCTTTTGCAATCGAAGTTTATTTATGTACATGATTTGTGATCTATAAGCCAACTAATATAAATAAGTGTTTTATACGGATTAATCATTAACTTGAGTGTTCTTTTATTATATTTGTCCCCAAATTATTTATTTTTAATTTTTGCCCATATACTCATCTAAAGAAAATTTATAAATCAAAATACTTTTATCCATTCGAACCTAATTGTAGAGTTATATCTTTTGAGGCATATATTCTTCATCCTTTTTAGAAAGAGAGAAAAAGCCAACAGCTAAAGTGGGATGATAGAGTAAATATGTTGGTGTGTGTATTGTAATACTTTTTTGGAAATACATTACGCTCATTGCCCTTTCACATGTGACATGACTTTTTCTCTTTTAAATCCACTTCCACTACTTATATATATATATATGTAGAAATAGATGCTAGTTTGTGTAATATTTTATGAATGCATAACAGAATTGTACATAATCAGTTAGTTTGTTAGAAATGTTAATTTGTGAGACTTGAGCTTTAATGATGAGTTAGTTAGAACAGATTCTTAGCTCACAATACCGCATATATAAGACACACTGTACATTCTTCTAGGGCAGTTTTGTAATAATACACAGAGAAATTCTCTCCCAAATTACTTTCCTCCATTGTTGAATACACTCAAAGCTTCATTCTAAAGCTCAGGTTATCCCTTCAACATGGTATCAAAGCCACACATCAATGGTCTGTTTTTGAGCTAAAGTTTTGATTGTAAGTTCAACATCATTAGGGTAATTTTGGTGAGATCTCTGGCAAAACGAAGGGTTGTATACTTCTAGCTGAAAATGACGAATTCAAACACAAAAGATACAAGAAATGCCTCTACAATGACAGGAATCTACAGACTGAACTATTTACTGACATTCATCCATGAATCCCTCTCTATCTCTACCCATCTGTTACTCCAGGTAGCATTCTAATTCCCCAAAAACTCACAGGACTTGATAACTACACTGTGTGCAGTAATTCAATGCGAGTTGCCTTGCTAGCAAAAAATAAGATAGGTTTCATTTAGGGAAAATGTCGTCGTGAACAATATAAAGGTGATCTGGAGCATGAATGAGATAGATGTAATGTTTTTGTTCTATCATGGCTAGCTAATTCTATCTTGCCGGAGTTGGGAAATGGTATTCGTTTTTCTTCTAATGCTTGCAATGTTTGGATGGATCTGAAAGAGCATTTTGATAAATGTAACCTCACTAGGATATATCAACTACATCGTGAAATTTATACTATGAATCAGGGTACACACTCTGTTTCTGAGTTTTTTTCCAGATTGAAGAATGCTTGGAATGAATACATATCTCTAGTTCCTCTACCTGCTTGTGAATGTGATAAGTACAGAGAATACGTATCTCACATGGAGCAATAATGTTTGATGTAGTTTCTAATGGGCTTGAATAAAACTTATGCACTATCACGAAGCTAAATCTTATTGATTGTTCCTAGCCCTTCGCTAAATCAAGCGTACAGCATGATCATGCAAGATGAAAACCACAGATTGCAGTCGAACATGATATCTCATTCCTTGCAACACCTTAATTTGAATGATCCAACTGCCTTAGCATTTTTACATCATAACAAGTACAAGAAGAACATGGATCTTTACTGCGATCACTGTAAAATTCATGGCCATACTAGAGCCATTTGTTATCGATTGGTAGGCTATCCTCCTAATTACAAGCATAAGAAGAAGCCTCCACTTAAACAATAATCTTATGGTCATGAGCATAACTATCCAAACAACCCACAGGTCAACAATGTAAACTTTGTCGATAATCCAGAACCTTCTAGCAGTCTCATGAGCCAATTCCCGTCTTACAACATACTTGCAATGCCTCAATTCACTCCTGAACAGTATCAACAGGTTTTGCGACTTATCAATAAGGATTCTAAACAGGAAGCAATCCCTAATGCAGCATCAGCTAACATGGCAGGTATAACCTCTTCTTCTTTTTTTCCTAAAGATAAGGATACTATTCCTTAGTTGATTGATTCTGGAGTAATCAATCATATGATTTCTAACCTGAATTCTTTGCTTAACTCCACTTCTATTTCACCTCAATCTAGTAAAATTCATCTTCCAAATGGCCAGACCACTCTTGTAACTCATGTTGGAACTATCTCCTTATTCAATTATATCTTGCACAATGTTCTTTATGTGCCTAATTTCCAATATAACTTGTTGTCTGTTGCAAAGATCACTAAAGCTCTAAATTATTGTGTTTCTTTTTACCCTGATTTTTGCCTATTTCAGGACCTATGTACTGGCAAAGTGAAGGAGGTTGGTAAGGAGAAGGATAGTCTCTACCTCCTTCAATATACTCAATCATCTGCACCATTTGCTAGTGTTCCAATTCCTCTCAACTACTGCTCCAGTTCTTCACCTTCACCTTTACACTGTCTTTCTTCTGCTCAACAAGCTTCCAGCCATACATGGCACCAACAATTAGGCCATGCCCCTTCTTCAGTGCTTCTCAAGATTCCATCCATCTGACATTTTGTTTCAATAGATTATGTACCCTGTACTGTTTGCCCTCTAGCTAGACAAACTAGATCCCCTTTTCCTATTTCTGTTAAGAAATTTACATGTGTTTTTTATCTTGTACACATGGACATATGGGGTCCTTATAGACAAAGTACTCACAATGGTTTTAGATACTTTCTTACTATTGTGGATGACTTCTCTAGGATGTCTTGGGTTTTACCTAATGAAATTGAAAAGTGATACTATTGTATTGATCTGAAATTTATCAATCTCATTAAAACACAATTTTTTGCTTCCATTAAAACCATTAGATCTGATAAAGAGTATTTGGTTGTCTTTGCTATGCCACTAAGCCTCATTACACTGATAAATTCTCTGCCAAGGTTATTTCCTCAGTATTTCTTGGTTATTCTAATTCCCAAAAGGGATACATACTTTACAACATATCCACTGGTTCCTTATTTGTTAGTAGGGATGTCACTTTTCATGAATCCATTTTTCCTTTTAAATTCCCTAAGCAAACTTTCCTTGAACCTGTTCCATTCTCATGGACTCTACCTTTGTTCACTTAACTGATTTGCCTTCTGTTACTACTACCACATCCACTCCTGTTTCTGACCCCTCAACAAATCCTTCTCACCTTCCAGATACACATTCGTCTGGTATTTCTAATCCTCCTAATTCTTCCCCAGCTCCCATTGTATCTCTTAGAAGGTCTTCTAGACATACCAAGACTCCTGGTTGGCTCAATGAGTACGCTCACCTTACCACTACCTCATGTCTTTATCCTATTTCAGACTCCTTGTCATACTCTTCTCTATCACCTACTTATGCCTCCTGCCTATCCCTCATGTCTTCCATCCCCGAACCATCTTCTTTTCAATGAACCTTGAGTTACAGGCTCTCATTGACATCACACTTGGGATATAGTTGACTTACCTGTAGGAAAGAAGCCAATTGGTTGTAAATGGGTGTTCAAGGTGAAGTACAAATCTGATGGCACCGTGGAAAGGTACAAAGCCAGACTTGTGGCTAAGGGTTTTACACAACAAGAAGGTCTTGACTACCATGACACCTTCTCTCCTGTAGTCAAAATGGTCACAGTGAGATGTGTTGTCTCCCTTGCTGCCCAATTTCATTGGCCACTCTTCCAGATGGATGTATATAATGCTTTTTTACAAGGCGATTTACATGAGGAAGTGTATATGTTTTTACCTCAAGGATTTGCTTGCCAGGGGGAGGTTAAGGTGTGTAGGCTGCTCAAATCACTATATGGTCTCAAACCAGCTAGTAGACAATGGAACATGAAGTTGACTAATGCACTGGTGCAATCAGGATTCCAACAAAGCAAGTCAGACTACTCGTTGTTTACCAAGAGACTTGGTGCTGACATAGTGATTATCCTAGTTTATGTAGATGATTTGTTGATCACTGGAAGTAACACCTCACTCATTAAAGAAGCCAAAGACATTCTGAACCACAGTTTCAAGATGAAGGATTTGGGAAATATAAGGTTCTTTCTTGGCATTGAATTTGCTAGAGCAGACAAAGGAATACTTATGAATCAAAGGAAATATGCTCTGGAGCTAATTTCAGAATGTAGATTGGGAGGGGCCAAACCAGCTTCAACTCCTTTAGAGCCTAACCATAAGCTGACTAGTGTGGAATATGACAAAGCTTTTGATGTAGGAAATGATGAGGAACTTGATGATATTGGAAGCTATCAGAGACTCATAGGTAGGTTGTTGTATTTGGCCACCACAAGGTCAGATATTTCTTATGCTATACAATACTTGAGTCAATTCATGCATGCACCGAAGCAATCACACTATGAGGCAGCTTTGCATGTAGTGAGATACATTAAAAGTTTCCCTGGTCTTGGACTTCTAATGAGCAGCAAACAGTCTGACAAGGTAATAGCATACTGCGATGCAGATTGGGCCTCGTGTTTAATGACAAGGAAATCAGTGATTGGTTTTTGCATTACATTAGGAGATTCTTTGATTTCCTGGAAATCAAAGAAGCAAAGTACAATGTCCAGAAGTTCAGCTGAAGTTGAATATAGAAGCATGGCCACAACTGTGGCAGAACTGGTATGGTTGAAAGAATTGCTGAATGAATTGGGAATGAAGATTAGTCTACCCATAGAGTTGAATTGTGACAGCAAAGCAGCCTTGCAAATTGCCTCTAATCCTATGTATCATGAGAGAACCAAACACATAGAGATAGATTGTCATTTTATTAGGGAAAGAATACAACGAGGCATCATCAAGACAGCACATGTACCGAGCAAAGAGCAGGTCGCTGATATTCTTACTAAAAGACTGGAAAATCAGCTGCACAATGACATGATCTGCAAGTTGGGAATGTTAGATGTGTTTCATCCCTCAACTTGAGGGGGAGTGTAGAAATAGATGCTAGTTTGTGTAGTACTTTATGAATGCATAACAGAATTGTACATAATCAGTTAGTTTGTTAGAAATATAGTCAGTTAATTAGTGAGACTTGAGCTCTAATGATGTGTTAGTTAGAACAGATTCTTAGCTCACAATACTGCATAT